>CM055209.1:9307242-9312242 GCA_029224185.1 Karalla daura | reverse complement strand
ACAACCACAACCACGGAGGCGTCACCAGCAGCAGGTTTAACAACAACAACAACAACTCCGCGGCCAGGAGTGAAAATGGAGAGCTCGCCTTGCCAGCCAAAGGTAGGCTCGTCGCAACCGCATCTTAAAAACCATCCGTGTGAAGTTTGTGTTATCACAGCGACGGTACGCTGCGTGCGGACGCAGCCGATATGTACAGTACATGTGGCCCGGAGTGTGTGAGGCACTTCTCCATCTTCTCAAATCGCCCTGTTTTCGGGCCAATCTCCCCTAAACGTCCACGAAGACCCATATGCGTCCGCAGTGTGTGTGTTAATCCACATCGGGGTATTATTCCTGCTATTTTCATCGAGTTAACCGTGTAGATCACCCCCCTCCATGCTCGACTCGCGGTTACTCCGGGCTATGGCTGCCCGTAGTCACGGCTAATCCACGCAACTGTAAAAAGCAACCAAGGCGACGCAAAAAAAAACAAAAAACACGCTATTTTCTGCGCTTTACCGGCGCTGCGCTCGTCGGTGTTTCTGTCAGACATCTGTGCCTGCTCATGTGAGGCTCGCACGGTGCGTGTTGTATGTGAACTACTGTCATAACAATATGACAGCCTTCCGCCATTATAGGGTAAGTGTTGTTTTGGTAGGAGCACCACGCCCCCCTCTGTAACCCCAGGCAGTATAGAAAACACACACACACACACACACACACACACACACACACACACACAACCATACGTATATCCACCCCAAGCACTCCAATCACATACAGATCCTCTATATTATCTGTAGTTACAATGGTTGCAACATGTGCCCCCATTGCTACTGATTATTATTCATATACATTTTTATCGATTATTCTCAATATGCACACATCCATACGTATCTACGATATATATTGATACATTACATATTTATCTACATATAGTTACAATGTATTTGCATGATGTGAGATTTTATTAAATGGAATGAAGGAATTAATTACAATTTATCAGTCTATTTCTTTGAATGATTTTGATTAACGCATCTATTTAAGATTTTGTATTGTGTTTACGTTTTTCGGTAGCTTGCAGATATGGTGAGTGGAAACTGTATTTGGCATATAAATGTAAAAAAAAAAAAAGAAGAATGTGGACATTGTATAACTGTAACCGACGCCAACACAGACACGCAGATGGTACTCAGTCGTAAAATCTCTACAGTGTGTGTGCGTGTGTGTCCGTACAGATGTTATTTGTCTGGTTTCTAGACCGTGGCCGGGGCACTGTGGAGTGGATACACACACACACTCACTCACACACACACAGACAAGTGTGCGAGTGCATGATGTCACCCTTTTTTCCAGTCGGGTAGTTTAAAAGGTCATGACATGCTCTGAACAGCCTCCGCCGTCGGTGTGAAACACCAGGATGAGACGTGTCGCTGGCCTGTCGCCTACAGACGCGCGGGCTCGTAAACAGGCCGCGCTCAGATTTCAGAGCACGATGGAGGATGTTGTTCCTCACAACAGCGGAGCTGGACGTTACAGGGGGAAATTGCTGAAAAGCCAGCGAACGGCACCGTGCTGGCGGGCTCGTATTTCCCCGTCCGTCCATTCATCGTCCTACCTGCTTTGCACTGGAGTGGTCTCATGGGGGTCTGCGTGAGCCCACCTCACACCTGGGGCTTCTCATGTCATCCTAAGCACGCTCCGACGCTTCCCGGCCCATTTCACAACGTGGCATGGAGTCATCTTAAGCAGACTGCGCATCATTAGTATTTAAGCCGGGATGAAATTAAAATACATATGTAAGTATTAGTTAACAACACTGCTCCTGCGCCGAGGTGGTCTTGAGGAAATCACCACATCTCTAATTGCTGTGCTGAGCTGCTGAACGGAGACTGTGGATTCGGGTTGGGAGATGTTGAATTATGTGAAAGTGGAGCAGCGTGCGTGCGTGTGTGTGTGTGTGTGTGTGTTGTTGGAAAACATTAATCCTGAGCAAAATGTTTTCGGGGGGGGGATTAAAATGCTCCGTTCAGAGCCGCACCTTCTCTCGCGTGTCAGCCTTCATCCCTGACACTGAACCGAGCTGCATTCGGCGCAGTCTTGGAAAGAGGCAGTTTGGAGTGTGTGTGTGCGTGCGTGCGTTTTTTCTTTTTAGTGGTGCACCACTTCAGCAGCATACAGACGGTTTGAGTCCTTGAGCTGGAGAGAAAGAGAGACGGTCCTGCAGCTTTGAAGCAGACTGGGCTCCGACCTTCTTCTTGGAAACAGGAAAGGTTTCCCTCAGGGATCCAAACAAGATCACAGTATTATTATTATTATTATTATTATTATTACTGGTGGTGGGACTGATGTCGGAGCAAGAACTGTACAGGTTCTGTTTCCTGGTTTATTCGTTTGACTGAAAATATCAATCCAGTTTCCAGATTAGAAGTGCATAAATGAGCACAGGACATCATTGCAGGTGTCCATGCATTTATGTACAGATCAGGGTAGTTTGCCAAAGAAGAAACCTCACAGTTTTTTGTTGCTCTGCGGTTCTGAGTCTGTATAAAATCAACAACCAGAGGAGAGACTCCGATCGGCGAGACGTCGGCCAGATCAGAAACTGATTTGCTGCCTCTCTTGTGTACATTAAAGTCTGTAATGAGGCGCAGTTCAAACCTACCCCTCTTAGAAGGGGGTTAATTTTGCGGCTTAACCTTTTAATTGAATCAAATGAATCACGGCAGCCTGTTCCCCGCGCCGCCACGTGGTTTCCCTGCGGTCTGGAGAAGCAGCCAGAGAGCAGGCGACAGGTCCTCCAGTTCAGGGATGACCTGAAAGTCCAGGTGTCGTTCCTCAAACTGCGCTCTGTCCACTCCCTTTGTTCCAACGTGGCTCTTGAATGTTATTAATCACGTGTTTATATTTTTATTCTGCTGAGTAAAAATACGAGTTTGGTGTTTTTGTTAATGGTTCCGTCTTGCGTAGCTGTGGCTGCGGCACGATCGGTCATAGTAAAATGATACGTGCAGGAAACCACTCTGAGGTGGGTTGATCCTCGCCGAGACCGGCGGTGTGATTCAGCTGCGTGGCCTTTATCGTCACCCCCGGCGTGTTTACCCACAGCCTGACATGAGTCAAAGATTATAAGATTATTCTCACGTTTAGGTCAGACTCATCAAACTCCACAGAGGAGCCCAAGCGCGGGCCGCGGAGGAGGGTCGCCAGGGGGGGAAGAAGGTGGGAGACGCTGGAGGGTGCCAGCGTAACGCTGAGGAGTTATCAGCTGGAGATGAGCTTCAGGAGCGCAGCGTGGAGTGGACGGACCGTCTGCCCTCCCTCCTGGAGGGGACGGCTCACCTGCAGTTCAACGGCAACGTCCGAGCATTTTCGTCCCTTCCTCCCCTTTAACGTCAGCCCAGTCTGCCCATAACGGGACCACTGGAAGAGCTTTGTCTGAAGCGGGATGAAAAAGCGGGATGAATTAGTAGTCGAAACCCACCGCGCACATCTGGTCTCGTTTTCTGACCACAAACTCAACAGCGAGTGGATAGAAGCATGAACGCGAGAGGCACGGCTCCTGGCGCGCCATCCTCCCCGGCTCCCTGACAACAGTGCGGACGGCGGATACTCGGCGTGGCGGCGCCTGCAAACCACCTGCCTCGGGGCCTCGGGGCCCCGCACATCTCAGAGTGCTTTACTCTCCTGCGATCGTCCAAACGGCCGAGCTCCCGCTGGAAACCGTCTGCCGCTGCCGCCGTTGGAACAGAAGAGGGGAGGAGGGGGAAAAGAACGAGGAGAACAAGCAACCGTCTCACCCTCACGGATCTCATTCATCTCTGGGTTCCTTTCGGGGTGTTTTTCTCGCCAATTCACGTTTTAGTAGGTGGCCGGTTCGAACTGGACGACCCCCCCCCCCCCCCCCCCCCCCCCCCCCCCGTCCAAAGCCACTCACCATTTTAGAGGGGAGGCCCTTCCCTCACGGCACAGAGCATTCGACATACTCATACTCATACCCATGTTGTGTTTCACTACCCCCCCCCCTCCCCTAGATGGAAGCCTGCGAGTGCGATCTGTCCGGCGTGTCCTGGCACGTTTGCACGGACCTGAGGCCGCTCCATCTTGTCGGCAGCTTCCTGTGGAGCCCGAACGAATGCTTTGAGTCGTGCCAGGGCGCCGCCGTATCGCTTCACGGCACGTGCTTTCTTGGTGGATTAACGTTCCCTGGGTCGAGAAGGGTGACCCGCTGAATATCAGGAATCATTCAGATGACGAAAGAAAGCGGCGTATCGATGCGGCTCTGATTCTCCCACTGTTCCTCTGAGCCCTTTTTGCTTTCAAAGTGTTCTCCTCCTTTGATCCCGCACGCGGCAGAGTCCATCCCCGCTGTGCTCGCGCTCTCCCCGCGCCCTCCCCGCCTTCGCCGGGGAGCGAGAGCAGTCCGGAGACGGCTCCCTCCTCAAGACCGCGCCGGCCGAGTTCAAAGAGGGAACAACACACGGGCTCTTTGCGGGAAAGAAAAGAAAAGAGAGGGAGAGCGAGCGAGAGAGAGAGGAGCAGTCGAAGAGCTAATAAAGGGGAAATAACGGTGGTTTTTAATTTCTTTGTGGCGAACTGAAAGAAAATAAAAGTCAAAGCAGCGGAGTACAAAAGACGTGAGGAGGTCGTTTCAGGAGAGGGAGGCGAGGCGGTGCTGCTTTTGCTCTTCCAGAGAAGCCCCCGGACGAGCGGCGAGGCTGGTGCGGCCGCATGGTGTTTTCATTTTAGACTGATCCTCTAATCCGGGGCGATTTGCTGCGAGAACGACCTCCGAGTGCACTCCACCTCCTTGCTCGCTAATATTGGATGGAGAGGGGGGAATATAATTACACCAAAGACAAGCCAGGATGTTGGACCTTTTTAAGGAGTGGAGCCAGAAAAACGTGGCCCGGTTTGGCCCAAAAAAAAAGACTCGCATTTTATCCTAATCAGGACTACGGCCTTTATTATGGTGCTTGCATTCCTTATTGCGTAGGATCAAGACATGTGGCTCAGCC
>CM055209.1:9287242-9302242 GCA_029224185.1 Karalla daura | reverse complement strand
GGGGGGTTGCAGTACATAAGGTGCATAGACTCGGCCACCATATTGCTAGTGGCAAGTCCAACCTGTAAACCAGTATGACTAGACATGTAGACTGGGGGGGGGTTCACTGAATAAAAACCAGAAATATTTCCATCTAACTGAGTTTTATGTGTCTTTCCTAAATCCTATTGTTCTTATTCATTTTAATGGACCTGCTAAAGGTCTTAATCAGGTCTCCGACTCACCAAAAAATGGATATAGGATAACCATTGACCAGGACAGTCAGTCTGTAAAATCATTCAAATGTATAAACATCTCTGTGAAATGCTGTGAAAGTTACTTTACAGTTACTTTATAAATGCAAGTCAAGCGAAAACAGTCATTATGAAGCAACAGAAGATGCATTTAATAACACTCTGGCCCCCCTCAAAACAGAGCTATTCATGACAGTCACAGTCAGAATTACAATACATGCATATTTACTGCTTATAGAGTGCTCCACAGGCCTCACTTGTGCAGAGCTACCGTGTATCCTGTCTGGAAACATCAGAGCACCGCGTTTAAAGGGCAAACACAACAGGTACACGGGTGTTCAGATGATAGATTACACAGCGCTGTTATTTCACCGCATCCTGCCTCTTTATTCCCTCTGTTTAGACTGGGAGCACATGGACGCCTCATTTACACATTCCCCCCGTGTTTCGGTCTCCTCTCACCCTTTAAAAGAGGAGTGTTGTCTTGCAGCGGGAGGATAGATGAAAAGGCCCGCGGATTAGTTAGTCGATCCATCATACATCAGTCCGCTCACTTCAATAGATGTGTTTCTTTTTTTGCAAAGCCGCACAAATGACGTCTCCCAGCTTCTCCCCCTTCAAGCCCTCAGTTTGGTTTTTCGTCCCTTTTTTTTTAAACATGTCCTCTCCTCTCCTCTCTCTCTCCATCTCTCTCTCTCTCTCCTCTTTCTCCGTCCGTCCAGACGAGAAGGAGAAGGCCAAGATCAGCCTGGCCGAGCTGCAGATCAGAAAGGTGAAGAAGAAAAAGAAGAAGAAACACAAAGAGGGCGAGAAGCACAAGCGCGTCAAGATGTACCACCGCTCCTGTCAGACCACGTGCGCCGGCCTCCTCCTCTCCCCCTCCGCCCCCTCGCCGCTGTCTCCCTTCAAGCCGCCGCTGCCCGTCTGCCCCTCGCCCAACAGCAAGGCGGCCCTCCTCCTGCCCTCCTCCCTCCCCTCCTCCTCCCCCTCCCCCTCCCCCTCCAACTCCAACTCCTCCCCCTCGCCCAGTAACTCGTGCTGGCCCGCCAAAGCCCGGCCTCCGAGCTCCTACCCGGGCATGCAGGGCCTGGAGTTCGCCGCCTACATCCACGTGGAGCAGCAGCCCAACGGGGGAGCCCTGGTGGCCCACGCCTACTCCGCGCAGCTCTCCGCCCTGACCCAGAGCCAGAGGCAGCGCTTCGCCCACGAGTTTGTCACCCTGGCTTTCAGCGAGGACTCCTCTCAGGTAACGCATCCCCCGGTTCCTAGATAGCCTCGCACCCAGTCACTGCTGCTCGCCGTTCCTCTTCCTCTTCCTCCTCTGGACGTTTTTTTTTTTTCGTTACTGATAATAGTGAGATAACTGTTGAGAGCACTTTGGCAAATTATGCAGCTGAATGTGCAGCTCAGATGCACTCGGTGTGCTGTTACTATCCTGCTTTTTCTACTGTGAACAATCTTCCATAAGAAATGAATGGGACACTAGTATCATCACTTTAGTGGCTATATATAGTATAATATAGTATTTTAGAACTTATAATAGGAGTAGAAGTGGTAGTAGTACTTAAAGGTATTGGTAGTAGTAGTATTACCTGTCTAGTAGCAGTTCTACCTGTAGTAGTGGTAATTGATGGAAGGGTGGTAGTTTCCCTTTGGGGACGAGTAAAGTACTAATTACTCTATCTAGCAGAAAGAAAGTAGTAGTAGTAGTAATTTTAGTAATAGTAGTATTGCTAGTAGCAATGATAGCAGAGGTAATTGTGTTAGTTGCAGTAGTAATTGTGATAGTATTGGAAATGGTTGTTAGTAGTACCAGTGATAGCAGAGGTAGTGGCATTGTTCGAAGTAGTAGTAATTGTAGTCGTATTGTTAGTTCCAGCAGTAGTAGTAGTAGCAGCAGTTGTACTTTACAGTATTGGTTGTGGTTGTAGTAGTAGCAGGTGTCATAGTATTAGTTGTAATGGTTTTGGCAGTATTGGCAGTAGTAGTACTAGTAATTGTAGTCGTATCTTAGTAGGTACTACTAGACTTGGACTTGGACCTACTCTATTGATCCCTTTGGGATGACTCCCTCAGGGAAATCTACCCGGTAGAAGAGGTGGTGGTAGTAGTGAAGCAGCAGTGATGGTAGTAATGTAAGGTGGTGTGTAATCGACCGCTCTCAGACCTTCAGGCGGGTGAGTTTTCTGGTTGAGCGTCCGTCTCATGCTGCCGGTGGCCGTGTGTTCTCCAGGCAGCTCACTACGTCATGGGGATCATCCACGGGGAGGCCACCTACCTTCCCGACTTCCTGGACTACTTCTCCACCAAGTTCCCCTCGGCACCCGTCAAAATGGAAATACTGGGGAAGAAGGACATAGAGACCACCACCATGGCCAACTTCTACTCTCAGGTCAGTCACGCACACACACGCTGAGTTGAAGGAGTTTTGTTGCAACTGATGCTCTTCATGAAATAACTCAAAGTCTTTATGAAATATAAATAAGCAAATAGAGGCCAACAAATCGTACACATGAGTGGGAATGTGCTCGGTTTCTGTGTTTTTGTGCTCATGCAGCTCCAGCACTGTGTACACTGAGCCGGGTCTGAGCCTCCAGACATAAAAAGACATAAAACAATAAGGTCTGAAGTCGAAAATAGCAAGAGCAAAGTTATTTCCGAGCTCCCGACGTCCTTTCATGTGTATAATCTGCCGGGTGGATACGAGGCCGAGGAGAAACGTCCGGCGCGGCCTGTGAAGTCTTAGACGTTTCGGTGATGTCACATGACGCAAGGGCCGACGCGGCTGTCGGCGGATCAGTGGGAAAATACACAAATCGATGCGAAAAGTTCAATTACGACTGCTTTTCACCTCCGTTCAGGCTCGCTCTGTAGATTTAAAGACGTCTCTCTGCTGCGTAGCTCTCCTACACAAGTGTTCATACCCGTAGTTTCTTGGAAAAGAAAAATCCACCATTTCTCATTCATTTTTCGGGCCCCTTCTGCAGGTAAATCCAGGCGTTTGCATGAAATAACGTTGCACAGTGCAGCCGTACAGATAGTGAGAACATACAGGGAGGCTTTGTCAGACGTGCATATATATTGGCACATTTTCCGCTCCGATGACCAGCGCTTTTTACCTTAGGAAATCGGGCTCTAAAAGTGGACGGGAAGTACAGGAAAGAGGAAGGGGGTAAGAAGCCGAATGGAGAGACGGAGGGGGGGGGGGGGTTGAAGTTGCACAGCGGAAGCTTCAACCATCTGGTTGGATATCCTTACCTCCTTCTGTCCAGCGTTTGACAGCTTTTTTTTTTCTTTTTCTTTCTCGGCATTTCCCACACTTAAATGACAACGTTAACAACAACAGCAGTAGATAAAATGGTAAAAAGAGGGGAGGACGAAAGAAGTAGGAAGCAGGATCTCAGACTGGGAGAGAGGTACGAAAGGTGTTTTTTCTCTGTCTTTTTTTTTTCAAATTTTATTTCATGTCGGACGCACAAACATGCGACTCGACGTTTTTGTTGAGGGCCAACCGGAAAAACCAGAAGTGTGCGTGTGTGTTTGTGTGAGTGTGTGTGAGTGTGTGTGTGTGTGTGTGTGTGTGTGTGAGACCTCTTCCTTTACAGTTTGTCCCATGTCTACAGTCCACTAATGAAAAGCCTTTTGTTGCCTGCAACCCTCCCGAGTGCCTTTGTGCGTGGAGATGCCGCCTGGCTCCTACAAGGAGGGAGCACCGCCACTGTGCGTGCGTGTGTGCGTGTGTGTGTGCGTGTGTGTGTGCGTGTGTGTGGTACTACAGGGGGTAGAGCAGTTAGTTCGTGCTCGACGCCGCTCTCCTGCCGGCTATTTTGTTTCTTCCTATGAAATATTCATCGTGTTATTCTCTGCGCTTGTCTCACTTTTTTCGCCCCACTTCCGCCCAGACAAAACGCCTCCCTGAGCCTTTTTTCCCCGTGTTTCTGAATTAAACGATAATGAATGAGACATCGGCGCCAGTCAATGGACCCCCCCCCCCCCCCGCCCCCCCTTCCCTCCTTCCCTCCTCCTCCCCCCCCGCGCTGGCCCTTTAAGAGTCCTTGCGGGGCTAACGTCATTGTCCAGCGGTCTTGTTAATATTTCCCCCCCCCCCCACCCACCCTCCCGTCCTCGCTCTCAGCAGTGACCTTGGGAAGCAGACATGCAGTCCACACGCACACGCTGATATACAACCGCACAGGTGTGCACACACACACACGCACCCACGCCTGTGCTGATTAATGATTTCCCCTAACACGATATTTCTCTCTCTCTTTCCACCCCCCGTGCTGTCTCTCTCTCTCTCTCTCTCTCTCTCTCCCTCCCTCCTCCTGGGTTCGTCAGCCTCCCCTCTTTTCATCCCTCCACCCTTTATTCTCTCCGCCGGCGCTCCGCTCCGTGCGCGGCCGCGCCGCAGATGTGAGCGTTTGTGTGTGCGTGTGCCCGTTCATCGGGCCGTTTCGAGGGAGAACGCAACAAAAAGGCTTCAGATCGTCACCGAAGGCCGAGCGGAAAGGGAAAACAAAGCTCAGAAATTCATAATCAGCTCAATTACGAGGCGGCGGATGGGTGAAATAGGGCCAGGTTCCCCGGTTCAAGTCCCGATCGGGCTTAGGCTCTTTCAGAATGGAGATTGCATGTCAGGGCTCTGTCGTTTCCTCCCATAGTCCAAAATGATGCCCGTTTGGGTCGACTGGAGACTCTAAATTACCCCTGGCTATAGGTGCGGGCAGACCCCAGCAACACCGCTGGATGCAGAGTGGCCGAAATGCTGGATTTGTATTCACCTATCCACCGTGTCGTGCCTTTGCAGACTCTCTCTCTCTCTCTGCCTCTCTGCTTTCCATCTCTCACGTGAGCCGCAGGAGTGCGACGCCCTCCTCCGTGTCTAGCGTCCGTTTATCGCGGCCCACAATGAGCCGACGGCGTGTGGCGGCGGTGCGGGTCTCAAAGCCGCTCCGGCTCCGTCTGAGCGCACTTTGTGTGCAGCGGCCGACTGGAGGCATTTTTCGGCGGCGGCTGGGGATTATGGCAGATTACAGCACTCCATTTTCTCAGGGCAAGCGCAGCCACCGACCGGTGGAGGCACGAGGTGCTTGGCCGGCGAGGTAGTTCGCGCTCTCCTGTCGAGTCCCCGGGCGTAATGATATCGGAAGGATTCACACGGAGCCCAAGAACAGGCCGCCGCTTTTTAATGGCCTTAATCTGAGCTCAAAGACTTGTAAACAGGTTTGGGAATGTGACGGAAGTACAGTGTGCACTGTATTTGGTTACCAAATGATGTGAAAAACAAATCTCTCGCATTAACTTGGAGATATGGAAATCATATGGCAAACGTGAATTGACCAGGTTATAGAGTTTTAGTCACTGCGTTAGAGTTAAATGTCTGCTAATGCACTACTATGCGCTTTTATGCTTAATAATAAATGTTGCTCCATATTCTTCCAGTTACCAAGGGAAGAGAGTGCTTCCCCAGAGCTTAAGCTCAGCTTAAGAGCAGCAGCACCAGCAGGAGAGTGAGTGATGAGGACTGTGTGAGGAAGGTGAAAGTTAGGGTGAGATGCTCTCTGAAGAGCTGGGTCTTCGAGAGCTTCTTGAAGCTGGTGCTTGGTTCCACCATCTAGAGGCCACAAATGTGAAAAGTCATCCTGGACCATCTCCAACAGTTTTGCCACACAAGACGTGGCGTTCCAGTAGTCTAGGCCAAGGTTTGGATCTGTTACAGCCCGAAGCCTCTCGTGTTCAATAATGCTGTTAGCTCGTCTCTATTACTTTACCTGTCTGGCACTATGCATCCATCATCGTTCCCACTTTGTCCCTAAACAGTGTTAAAGGGGCTTGCTTGTTCCTGTCTCCAGCGGACATAAGGTGTAGGCTTGGAACGCGTCCTGGACAGGTCACTGGACCAGCACACACACCATTCACTGTCACTTTCACACTTCAGGGCAATTTCTCCAGTGGATCTATCCACGCCTGCTTTTGGACTGTGAGAAAAAGACTTTCTGGGCAGTTATTAGGAGCACATACTACCATATAACACCCTGATCTTATTAAGTGTGGCCATTCCAGGCTATCAGGTGAAACATCATACATTTACTCCACACAAACTCCAACTCCTTAATGTGATCCAGGGACCTTCTCGCTGTAAGGCGACAGCATTGGCCGTTCAGACTGTCTCCGATACCGTATTATGTAAGATTAAAAAAGATTATGTAAGAAAAAGGAGTTTTGGAAAGCGATCGTGTCCGTGCGAGGCACCGGTCAGCAGCCAGGAGCTCTGTTGTGACGCATGCACAATAATAGACTAATAGACTTAGCGCCGAGACGGACCGGACATAATGACTAAGAGAGAGAGAGAGAGAGAGAGCCAGCGTGGCACAAAGCCCAGAGAGGGAGAGAGAGAGGAAGACGTGTGCACTTAGGTCAGCGAGAGGTCAGATGGACGAGCGAGATGGGAGGAGGTGACGGCCCGATGTGAATCCGGAGCCAAGTTGGGGGAGAAAAAGTCACTCTGGAATTAACAAATGATTAGAGATACTGAGGCAGAGGAGGAAGAGTCCAGGAACAGAGAGGGAGGCTTGATCCAATAGAGCCCCCCCCCCCCCCCCCCCCCCCCCCCCCACATCAGAGAAATGGGTTTTATTGAGGGGAAGAGATGGGAGGAGGCTGTCGGGGAGGCAAGGTGGAATAAATCGGAGGAAGGAAGGAAAAGCGGAGAGGGCAATGGCACGATCTGTTAGACTTAAAGATAAGGGACGGCGGCCACGCTGATGATAATGATATATAATAACGAGCACTTGCGGGCCACGCACCTTGAATTCCCAATGAGCTGAGGTGAATGTAGAGACTGCTTTGAAACCTTCATGCCATCGCAGGATTTGTCTGTTTTCTCTCTCTTACCGCAGCGTTTGAACTGAAAGTTGGAGACTCTCTAGTGAGGGTTACAGGTCGACAGTCCATCACAGGTCACGTAAAAGGCAATTTAGAGTCTCCATTCGGCATGAACGTGCTCGTTTTTTGGACTATCGGTGGATAAAACTGCTGCCCACACGAAGGCCTTTGCTCCAGCCAGGATTCAGACCGCTCTCGCTGCGAGGCTAAAGCGCTAACCCGCTCGCCCACCGTGTACGTCTCCCGTCGACCTAAACCCTCAAAAGTTTCGTGGACTCCTCTGTAGACCGGACCCGGAGAAAGACCCTCCCGGAAAAATACCAGCCCGGGATTCAAACCCGGGAGCTGCTCGCTGCCAGGTGACCGCCCCTGCCACCGCGTCGCCAGTGACGTCGGCCGCGTAAACCAATGCAGTGAGCCATCCCGCACGTACACAGAGGCCCGGGGAAGTCTGCCGCTGTTCCTGCTTCCCTCTGTTTGCCTTCACTTATTATAGATGAGCTCTGTCTGTGTGTGTGTGTGTGTGTGTATGCGAGTTAATCACAGGCTGTTAAATTTATCCGGCCATTCAAGGCGGAGGAAGCGCCTCCTAATACTCCTCCTGTGATAGTGAGAGCCGGCTGCCTCTGACAACACGGGGGTTATTCTGCTGCTAGATTATGCGTCATGTAAACACACACGCACACGCACACACACACACGGCAAAGCGAGGCTCACTCAGTTATTAGTATGCAGCGAAGACATAGTGGCTCAGTGCACACGCGGATCCAAACGCTTTCATGCTTAGAAGCATTTGTGTACTCGCACAAACACACTTCCCCTCTCAGTATCTAGGTCAGTGAGACTATTTAAAGTCGCGATGCGTCTCTGTCAACTTGTGTGTGCGTGTGTGTGCGTGTGTGTGTGTGCGTGTGTGTGTGTGTGTGTGTGTGTGTGTGTGTGTGTGCGTGTGTGTGTGTGTGTGTGTGTGGAAGTATTCTGGTTCAGTGAGGGTATCACACGGGGTGTCCAGGCTGAGGCGCAGTGAGATTAGGCGGTTTGGGATATCGCACCTTAACGGTGAATAGCACAAATCAACTTGTACAGACCAGTCCAACTTTAGTCCAGCTCTCTCTTTCCGACAGGGATTCAAACCTTCGAGGTGGCGGTGGTGCCCACCAAATGCACTGTTTCGTCAGTGGACGCATGCGATCGAGCTCACATTTGCTCAATTTGAGCTGAATGTGCGGTCGCTCTGGAGGTCAGCGGCTCGGTCTATTAACTGGAAACGAATAAACAAAACGTGTATCGTCTGTCACACTTATCAGATCCTTGCAGTTTCAGGAAGGAGCTTTCGACTTGTTGCTTTTTCAGGATTATGTCACGTAAAACGAATCGTCCTCCGGTCTGAAAACATCATTAAATGTAATTACCTCTTGTTAGACGTCTGGGCGAATTGGATCGCTGGCAATTTAGTGCAATTTTATTGACTTGACAGTTCATTTGTCAGTCATTTCCTAATTCCCACGTGTCGCTAATTTTCCAGGTTATTTATTTCTGAAAACACTGGGTATGTGTCATTATGCCGTTTCATCCTCTGCGCCACAGACATTTAAGTCCTTGTCTTCATAGAAAATGACTGTCTCACCCGTTCAAGGGTTTTCCCATTCGTCCTGGAAAACCTGGAAAATGAACGATCGGTTGTTGCAGTCAAGGAAAACATAGAAAATGAAAGAATGTAGCAGCTGAGAAGAGCCTGGAAAAGTCCTGTAAAACGAATTCCTGCCTTTTGTTTTTCCTTTTCCCTTTTATGGAGTGTTAACACAAGTTACTTGTTCCCATTTGTTTCGTGGAACTCGATATATAAAGGCGTATGTGCGTATATCGGACGTTTACTCATCCCCGCAGGGACTGAAAGTGGTCACGAAGACTTGCAATTAGCACTTAATCCACTCTGTTGTGATGAGTCATTGACCCCCATAATCCATGTCTCTCTAATTATCCAGCCAGCATAAATAACACGGACCAAACACTTTAACACACACACACACACACACACACACACACACACACACCCACACACACACACACACACACACACACACACACACACACACACACACACACTGGTACATTTGATTCTGCTGCGGTAGGCAGTTTTTCCCTCCGGATGGGCCTCCAGGCGGTAGTTTTTCGGGGTTTTAATGCCTTGCTCGAAGACACACCTGGGAACCTCCTCCCCATTTAGTCTTTCTCCAGCCTGCACCTCCACCCCCCTCACCTCTCGTGTCTCCTCCTCCCTCCCTTTCATACCCTGCCTTTTCACATCCGTTAGCCTTTCATTCGCTCACCTTATCTGATTCCACCCCTTTGTCCTCTGTCTGCTCTCTCTTTCCTTTCCATCACGGCCTGTTTTCACCTGCCCGCCCTCTTCCCTCCGCTCCTTCCTCTTTGCCTTCCCCGTCCCTCCGAATATATGTCCTCTTCCTCTCTAAGTTCCTTCCTCTCCCTCCTCTTCCTCTCTCCATCTGTCTCTCTCTGTCTCTCTATCTTTCCCTTCAGACTGTCTCTCTTGTGAGTGCTCTCCTCTCTCCCTTTCTCTCCCTCTTTCTCTCTTTATCTCTGCCTTGTTGTCAAGTGGTGAGTCACTAGAGGCGAGCAGCCAAAGGATCTGGCCAACACGCACACACACACACACACATACATACACACACACATGCACACACATCCTGATCGGCCAAGAGTACAGCATGCACGCCACATGCTGCACGTACTGCACGCACACGCACGCACACACACACACACACACACACACACACACACACACACACACACACACACACACACACAAAGCCACTTTTGAGGGCCATGGGGAGACGGGGTTGACACACATGCACACACACGCACACACTATGCTCCGTCAGCCAAGAGAAAAGCAGCAAACAGTCTGTTGACTCACACCGGTGGAGCAGAAACATCAAGCGAAACCACCACACACACACACACACACACACACACACACACACACACACATTCTGGCAGTGTGTTTTGACACCCAGTAATACAGCTTCCATGTCAGTGTCTGGTTTCACCACTGTGTTGTATTCTCAAACAGCGTTCAGAGCAAAATATATTGTGTCAACATTTACAGTGGAACCGGTCGGTTATGCCCGTTACGCACCTCACAGCCCAATATGTTGTTATTTTGAGGGAACAAATGTGTGCACCTCGGCTTTGTGGTAAAGCAGTCAGCCAAAAATGAACGACGTGTGGTTGCCAGATAACCATGAAAAGGGCAGAAAACGCACCAGATATGTGTCGAAGCAGACAGATGTTAGTATAATATTAACGCCAGAGTACCAGGTCAAATGCTCCACTCGCACCGTTCTAGGTCACCTTTAAAGATATTTCATCAATGTTTCCACAAAGTCCACTCTCCTGTGTGAATCTGGGAAATAAACAGCCTAATTGAATTGCCCTCGGCGATGCCTCCTTCTCGAAACTTTGAGGAGATAAACGAAATGAGAAGAGCCGGCCCTGCCATTCAACGCAATTTCACCAGATTACATCTCGTTCGCAGTCGGGATGGAAAACACATCCCCAACCCCCGGAAAACGAGACATTAGGGGGTGATTAGTAAGCCACTAAATTCACCAAAGTATGGGCAAATTGAGGGCAATTGAACAGGCGTCTAATTAAAATGACCCCCACCCCTCAAGGCAGTACAGGAATAGAATAGGTTCCCTATGATATTACGAGGACTGGATGTGGATTTCTTGGGTAGAAGGAGAACGATGACATTGCACCTGTCTGCCGCAGCCCCTCAGGTGTGTTTTCCCACCTCTAGGTGTTGTTGTTGTCGTCGTCTCGGTAGAGTCTCAGCCTTAACAGCCTCGCCCCCCGATATGTGGCGTTAAAGTGCAGAGCGGAGTCACTGTCTGACGTGGAGTTTCTCCCGCAGGTGAAGAGAACCTACAGTAACGGTACGTACCGGGCCGGGGCCATGAGGCAGATCAGCCTGGTGGGAGCCGTGGACGAGGAGGTCGGGGACTACTTCCCGGAGTTCCTCGGCATGCTGGAGGAATCCCCCTTCCTGAAGGTGAGCCTGGACGGAGATGATGTTGGACTTGCGTGTCATGGATAGTTGATCTTTTTTACTCCCACCAAAACGAGCCTCGAGACTTGTTGCACACCTTTTTTTTTTTAGACAATTTCTGTGAGCTGCTGAGTGTAGATTACAGTCATGGTGTTTGTGATAATGGAGGAACTGGGTAGTACTGAGGCTCATTGTCTCCTATTTAATAGTTTTTGGGCGAACAATGGAGCTTTATTGCCCTGGTGGCAAATCCAGCTCCGGATGCTGACACACTGCTTATAGTCATTGATTTTTCTTGGGAGTTGTTTCCGGAAAGTAGATGGAGAATAAATGTAACGTGTCCTAGCTTAATTTCTATTCATGTCACAACAACATACAAGAGCATATTTCCATACGGTTATCTCCCTTTCCAGCTGTGTCTATTTGCATAAACTTAACGCAGAGATGATGTTAAATATCGACTCCAGAACACAGCGGAAAGGGAATAAAATGGGAGAAAGGGGAGAAAAAAGTAACGTGAACAAAGAAAGCAAACAAATGGAAATGTGGCCGGTACTCCAGAGGGGATGCTGTATGGCGTGGCTTCATAAGGGTGCTTTTACGGTTCTAGTGTCTCAATAAGGCGAGCTTTGTGTGTCGCATATCTTGCTCGCTGGTTTATTTGCACATGAGTGAAATATTTGAATAAAGTGAAACACATTGCGCAGGTGCCATCTGCACGACCATCTGTGGGCTCGAATGGAAACATCACACTCAACGACAGAGTCTACTGGCAACGCAGAGAGGAGAAACCACAATAAAGCGCGCTCTTCTTTGAGAAAACGTCAGAACCTCCACCCACCTTGCTGTGGTTAGGGAGCGGAGATGGAGGCAGAATGTTAGGGTTAGTCTACGTCCATATGTTCTCTCTTAAAATGTCCACGGACGCAGCTTTTAAACTTCAAAGCTGCTGACATTTGTCTTCTGGTCGAGCTGCGTCCACACAGGTGCACTTGACCCCCGTACAGTGCGTAGGGCCCTTCAGTCCAATAGGGGCCCCATTTTGCACTAGTATATGGTACCAGCTCTACTCAGCTCGGCTTGGCATTCTGTGCGTCTCCATTACCTGAAATCTGGTACCTGGTACTATTTTTCTGGTGTCTGCTTGTCCGCTGGGCCCAGCCGGGCCAAGTCGAGCCTAGAAGGGCTGGGTGCGGTTTTGTCAGACCGGCCGGGGTGGAGCAGTGACACAGTGAGAACCAGGGGTGGGAACTCGGCATTTGATTGGCCATGGCGTCTTGCGTCATCATTGCGCAGACCACCACATTTGAAGCACAAATGCCTCCTCTTCAATTCTTACTTGTTTTCCACCCGTTTTGGGAATAACGATGACCCGGTCAGTCGAGGAGGTGCAGACACGTCTGTCCTTTGTCGCTTTACGCAGCAACACGCCACGAGCATGTTTACCCTAGCCCTCCGCTCCAGGTCCCCGTTGGCCCCCATCTCCCCTTGTAAAATGTCGCCACCTCTGCTCTGAGACGCAGCGGTGACGAGCCTTCCTTGTGCTCGCCCCGCTCCGCCTCTGACACCTCAGATCCCCCGGATCGCCGGCTCGGAGCAGCGGTGTCACACTATCAAAAGACGAACGCCCCCCCCCCAGCCCTTCCTATCTGTCGAGGGCTGGGGCTCTGATTCCACAGCCCTCTGAAGCTTGTCAGTGTGCCACTGACAAGTTCTGCGTTCCACGTTTTTTTTTTTCATGCGCGGGATTTATTTCCCGGGGCGGCGGGGATGAGGGAAACTGGAAGAAATAAAGCACTGGTTAAGCAAGCGAACACGTCGGGGGATGTGCCAAACACCAACTGCTGTGATTTCTGTTTTTTCCCCCCTCTCCGTCCCTCTGCTCACGTGCTGTGCTCTTGTCCTGGCATCGGCAGCGGACTCTCCCGTGGGGGACGCTCTCCAGCCTGAGCCTGATGAACCCCACCGAGAGCGACGACGGCCCCATCATGTGGGTCAGGCCCGGGGAGCAGATGATACCTGTAGCTGACATACCAAAGTCCCCTTTCAAGAGAAAACGGTGAGTCCCGGACACACACGGCACACACTTGTTCAGGAAAGGCGACCCAGCGGGAGAATCTCAAAGCCGACCTAGAGTAGTGGCTGCGCGGTGCATGCAACATGTGCCGTCTTATACAGGCTTCCCACACGTCCCGGAAAACCTGGGAAATGACTGACCAATATCCCGGTCATGGAAAACACATGGAAAATGAGGAAAAAAGGTCAAATGTCCAGCCTCCATCTCCTCAGAGAGCGGTTTGATCTCCTGGTGTTGGCGGTCGTCAGTCAGCCCCTTGGTTTGCACCGTAACCTTTGCTGCTTTCACAAAGCAAAACGCTCTGAATGTTTCAACATGTCCAGCCGCACGGAGGAAAACCGACCCGCCGCCATTTCCCCATCGCCCCAAATCATCACACAGGAAATCTCGGGTTCAAACGTAAAAGTCCTGTATTGAAGAATAAACAACACACGTCTGTCCAGTCCCAAAATCCACAACACACACACACACTCACACACACACACACACACAAACAGTTGAACTCCCAGTATCGCGTCTGATTTTTAGTTTTTCTTCAGTTCTACGTTTGTTTTTGTTTTTTGTAGACGGGGAAGAAAAACACCTTGAGTGTGAATGAAGGAAAATGTGTTATTTGGACGGTCAGCGGGTCAAACGACGTCTCCGGCCGATAAATAGCGGAAGTTGTGGGTTTTGGTTTTTACCGCAGTATGACACTTTCTCCCGCTCTCTGGCTGTCTCGCTTCTTCCTGGATGGAGTGCCTGATTATGGCGGACATCGAAATTGAGTAACCTTTGTATTATTCCTCCGTGTGTGTGTGTGTGGGGGGGGTCTATGTTTGTCAGCACCAGTAGAAGCATTATAAAAACAAACAAAATAGTGGCAGGATATTACATCCAATTTGGGTGTTCGGACCCGTCTTACGTCTTCAAGCCAGGAATGTAGACGATCGGCGTTCAACAAAGCCAGAAGATAAATAAATAAATAAATAAATAAGTAAGTAAGTAAGTAAAAGAGAAACTGCTGGTGAAAACGCAGCCTGAGCTCGGAGGCAGCAGCATGGAGCCTTGTTGAGGCAATTACACCCTCTGTGTTTGTCTCTGCCACAGTGTCATTGCTGCTTTGTCTCACCACACACACACACACACACACACACACACACACACACACACACACACACGATAGCTGTGAAGGGAGACCATGAGGGGGACTGTATCCTGTGTGTGTGTGTGTGTGTGTGTGTGTGTGTGTGTGTGTGTGTGTGTGTGTGTGTGTGTGTGTGTGTGTGTGTGTGTGTGTGTGTGTGTGTGTGTGTGTGTGTGTGTGTGTGTGTGTGGCGCCCTGGCCGGGGTGAGATCATCACTATGTTAATAGAGTCCACATCAGAAAGCGGTGCACGTGGCAATCTTCCAGTCACTCATGCCGCACATTCTCCGTCACAGTGCGCTCGTTCCTGTCTCGTTTTAGGCCTACGACATGAGCCGCGTGTCCGGTACGGGTTTCCTAAAACTAAAAACCGTATCTCTGAAATGTTGAGCACAACATGTTGAGTTTTGTTTGAGGGGTATTTTGGGCTTGAGCCGTAGCTGGCAGTCTAGTCAAGTAAAGTCTCGTCCTGCACGACTCCACTTTGAGGTAGACGGACGTCCAAAGTTGCCAAAGATTGTTTTTACTTTAAGTGGATATAAACAAAACGGTTCAGCCTCGCTCCACCTTGTTTGAAGCGGGCTGGTCATGTGACCTCTACATC
>CM055209.1:9249742-9282242 GCA_029224185.1 Karalla daura | reverse complement strand
GGACCGATAACGGACCCCTGTGGGACACCTGTGTTAATGCTAAGTGTAGAACAGGTAGACATAGCTGATTGAGAATAATGAGATGGTATAGACAAGAGAGTATAAAGTGACATAGATGTAAAATGACTCCAGTAGGAGTCTATACATCTATACATCTATAACATCTATATAAGACAGAGATATGCCTAAGCCCACATCTAGAGGATTCAATCGTGTTTTGTTCAGCTGAGATGAAACGGTCCAGATCTTATTTTTCTGTTGTAAGCGTTTCCGGCTGATTCCTGGTTCTGGCGTCTCAGCATTAGATAAAGGCTGCAGGCTGCAGGCTGCTCGCTCTCACATATAGATTGATACACTTAATATGTTCAGCCGTCATCAAAGTGATCTCTGGTAATTGAGATTAATTCAGCACGTTACGGTACACCTTCATTTTTTTCACTTTTCATTTTTAATCAACCCGACTCATCTGCATCGGCACTAAAATCGCCACAGAGCTGCTCCATCGACCCTGGGAAAGATGAGAGGGGAAAAAACGGTTTCTAGGAAATCCTAACTCGTCTGTGGTCCCGCTGTTTTCAGCAAAAAAGATATGTAAGGTTAATAACTGATCACATCTGAGCGGCAACATCACAGCTCTCTTCGTATTGAGTCCATTTGAGATAGATAGATAGATGGATAGATGGATGGATGGATAGATGGATAGATGGATAGATGGATAGATGGATAGATGGATAGATAGATAGATGGATGGATGGATGGATAGATGGATAGATAGATGGATGGATGGATGGATGGATAGATGGATAGATGGATAGATAGATGGATGGATGGATGGATAGATGGATAGATGGATAGATGGATAGATGGATAGATAGATAGATAGATGGATAGATGGATAGATGGATAGATGGATAGATGGATAGATGGATAGATAGATAGATAGATGATAGATGGATAGATAGATGGATGGATGGATGGATAGATAGATAGATAGATGGATAGATGAGGTAAAAAATATATACATAGAATATAGATAAAAACCAAAAAAACAGGATGGGACAAGGAGACGGTAAGAGGGTTATGTTACTGTAATAGCAGTATGTAGTAATATATTTATAAATAGTGTATATATATATATACACACACACACACACACACACACACACACACACACACACACACACACACACACACACACACACACACACACACACACACACACACACACACACACACAGGGATTCAGGGGCCCCAGAGGAGAACCGGGCGTAACCCTGTCCTCGTCCTTGTCCCCTGTGTCCTCAGTGCGTCCAGTGGGTGGACGACGCCAAGCTGAACCAGCTGCGGCGCGAGGGCATCCGCTACGCCCGCATCCGCCTCTGCCACGACGACGTCTACTTCATCCCCCGCAACGTGGTCCACCAGTTCAAGACCGTGTCCTGTGTCTGCAGCCTGGCCTGGCACGTCCGCTTAAAACAGTACCACCCGGGAGAGGGAGAGGAGGAGGTGGAGGAGGAGGAGGAGGAGGAAGAGGAGGAGGAGGAGGAAGAAGAAGAACGGGCGGAGGTGAAGGAAGAGCCGGAGGTGAAGGAGGAGAGGGAGCCGGTGGAGATAAAAGTGGAGAAGGAGGCGAGGAGAGTGAAGAAAGGTGAGAGAGGACTGAAGGAGAGGATAAAGGAGGAGGAGGAGGAGGAGGAAGAGGAGGTGGGAGACAGGACGTTGCGGGCGGCAAAGAGTGAGGAGCGGCACTCGTCCCAGCCCGCGCCCCCCCAGGACTCAAAGGGGAGCGGCGTCGAGGAGAAGCCCTTACTGCCGCTCTCGCCCCCCGTCAAGGTGAAAGCGGAGCGCCCGCTGCCTCCTCCCTGCAAGAACAAATCTCCTTCACCCCTCCCCACCTCCTCCCAGCCTCCTCCTCCTCCTCCTCCTCTTCATCACCAGGACTCCAAGCCCAGAGTGGCGCCTTCAAAGCACCTTCATCACCACCACCATCACCACCACAGCAGAACGACGTCTTCCAGCATAACCTCCTCCTCCTCCTCCTCCTCCTCCTCCTCCTCTTCAGCATCCAAATCGTCCACCTCAAAGTCTTCCTCTTCGTCGTCTTCAGCTCCTCTTCGTTCCTCTTTACCTCCTCCCACTCCATCCTCTACCTCCTCTCTTCTGTCCAAAACATCTTCTACGCCTCCTCTGAGCAGCTCTAAACCAGTGCAGGACTCTTCAGGCACATCTTTGCCTTCCTCTTCTTCTTCTTCTTCTTCTACTTCTACTACTTCTTCCTCCTCCTCCTCTTCCTCCTCTAAGTCAGACCCGGTGAAGAACAGAGACTGTCTCAGAGACGTCTCCTCGCAGTCTCTCCAGGACACTCAGACGCACTCCTCCGACGCCCGGAGACACGTAGAGCCTCGTAAACCGGCGCTCCAGGAGAAATGGACTCGTGGTGCGGTGGAGCCGCAGATGCCTCCTCCTCCTCATCCTCACCCTCCTCCTCCTCCTCCCGTGGACTCCTCCGGCCGCTGTCCGGCCTTCTACAGGCAGCAATACGCCCCCCAGCACCTCCTCCCTCACACGCTCCCCCCGTCCTACCCGCCCCTCATGCCGCACCTCCCTCACCGGCCGCCCTCCCTCCCCCCGCAGACTCTCAACTCCTTCCTGGGCCAGCAGGGGGCGCCGCCCCCTCCTCCACCTCCTCCTCCACAGCACGCGCTCCACCTGCACCACCAGGCCAGCATCACCACGCAGGCCCAGCCCTACTACCAGCCCAGCCCTGCCCCCCCGCCCAGCAGCTCCCAGTCCCTCCCCCCTCCTCACCTCTCCCACCACCACCACCAGTACATCCCCCCCCCTCCTCCTCCTCACCCCCCGCACGTCAAACCCTTCTACCCCCCCCAGCACTTCCCCTCGCATCACTTCCTCCCGCCTCAGTCGTATGGGTCGTACCCGCAGTACCAGACCCCGCCACACTTCCCTCACCTGCCGCCTCCCCCGTCCTCCACCTCCTCCTCTTCGTCCTCCTCGTCTTCCTCGCCGCCTCCTCCCCCGCCCCCGCCCGCCTCCATGCCGCCTCCCCCTCCGCCCCAGCCCTCCCCGTTCCTCTCTCCTCCCCCGACGCATGATGAGGAGCAGTTTTTATAGTTTTTTGTACATAAAGGATGCGGTTTGTTTGTTGTTTTTTAAAAATGACTGTACCAGTTATTTTTTAATTTTTGGTTGTATTGTAAAAACGATGTGAAAAGGAGATACAGAGGAAAACTGGTTTGGTAGTTTCTGAAGCAGAGTTTGACTTTACACCCCCCCCCCCCCCCCCCCCCCCCCCCCCCCCCACCCACCCACCCCACCCCCCCTCCCAGACCTCTTGAACAGACTGGCTTTACTTTGTACTGACACTTCGGTTTGTGCTTGGGTTCAAAATTACTGACAATTGATTGCGTCTATTGGTCTCTTTTCATTTTATTTTACACTATTTAATTTCATTCAGGCTCAAGGGTCGTGAGCGCTGAGAAAACTGCTGTCTCTGTTGAAATCTTTTTTCTTATCTTCCTGAAGTGAAAATGATGAAATGTGGGCAGGCCATCAGACATGGGAAGGAAAAAACAAATGGGTTTCTGCAGACTTTGTGTCAGGTCACGATATGACATTGTTGTGAAACTTGCAGCTAATGCTTCCATTTTTGTGGCTTTGGTTTTCCTCTACGATATTTGATCTCAGTCAGCACCGTATATATACACACAGTACTTCTCCCTGATATTTTTAGTATTTTGAGCAATAATGCTCCGCAATAATCTGCTGAATACAAGCGTAATTGCGTCTCTTTGTCGTTGATACGGTGATGAAATGTCAGTATTTTTGTACTCTGATTTGAAGTCGATGTGAAAAGGAACACAATCCAACATCCTGTTGGATTGTGTTCACTGGGGACTGTCATGTACGTAACCATGATCCTGCTAACGATTCGCAGTGTTTCGACCACTTGGTACAATTCAAACTAATAGGAAACGTCAGCTCAAAAGCAGCGTATTAAGCTAGAGTATGAAGTCAGACTCGGTTGGTTTATGGAAGAGTTCGACATTTTGGATTTGAAATCCGTTTGCAGTCTCCACTCGAGAGACTGGACACACTGGACTGATGACATAATGTGTTAAAAGCTGGAGACAGGTTAGATGTTCCCTCCAGTTTCTGGTCTCTACGCTAAGCTAAGCTCCCTCGGGCCGCAGCCTCTACAGACTTACCCGAGGAGATGTAGGATGTGTCGACTGGACGGGTAGAGGTTTCATTCTACTGAACCGTACTCTTGGATTAGAGGTGAAACATGGAATCAGAAATCTACTGTCGGTCCAGCTGCCTAATCTGAAGAGTCTACAGCTCCTTAGATTGAGGTGAGGTGTTCTCAACAAGTTCAAGTCAGCACGAGTCCTGGGATGGACAGACTTCCAGACGACCAACAGCGAGCATGTCTTCCCAGAGTGTTTGTCCGTCGGACGTCTCCTGATCTCGCTGTGGTCAGCCAAGGACAAGATGCGACGCAGCCTTCAGTCTCAGGAAAAAATCATGACAAAACACACACACACATTCAGGACACATCCGCAGACATATTGGTATTCTAGAACAATGTCCGACAGTTGTTCAGGGTCAGACTTCAGGCTCCGCCGGTTTGTTTTATTCGTAGCTATGCAGCAGCATCGATTCGGAGCTCGCCGCTTGGAGTCAACTCCGAGGGCTCGCCGTCTGCCACCGGCAGGGGAATCGATCATGCTCATTACTGCACTTTGTGACGTTGATACACGAGCCAAAAAAAAAAAAGTTGGTTCCGGCCGATATCAATGGAGGCGCTTGAGTCGCGAGTCCCAGATCATGTCAGGTTCTTCCACTACTAGACTATGGCGTTAGTCGTTCAGGCCTCTCCGCACGTCCAGGGTTTTTCGGTTCCCTTCGTGCTTTCCCGAGACGAAGAAGTTCTCACTCTCCGAAGCACTGTCTCTACCTGAGGTCCAGCTCGTACTCCACGCTGTGGAGCTTCTTTTAAACCTGTTTTATTTATCGAGGTGGTTTTGAAAGTACAATAAATTATAAACTATAAAGAGTGTATGTTTGTTTCTCCAAATATCTCAATGTTAAGGTCAAACTCTCGTCTCTCTCTCTCTCTCTGTCTCTCTCTCTCTCTCTCTCTATCTCTCTGTCTCTCTCTCTCCCCCTCTCTCTCTCTCTCGCTCTCTATCTCTCTCTCTCTCTCTCGTCTCTCTCGTCTCTCTCAGTGCTTTGATGTTGAGGATGTGGACGTCTTAGGGATGTCACTGTCGATATATCGGAGTACGGCCCACTTTGCTAATGTAGCCCACAACATTTCCCCAGTGCCTGTCCTTAACTGTGAACTACTTAAATGGGTCCGGAGCCACGTAGGGAAGCAGCTCTGTCTCTTTTTGTTTGTTTGTTTGTTTGTTTTAATAACCTCGACTGGAAAACGACAGCAAGTCCTTGGATTGGAATCTCAAGCTGCTGAACGTTTTCCTCCCAAGTATTTATGGTGCAAGTCAACCCAGAGCAGGGTTGTTGTTTGTTTTTTGCTATTGTATTATTAGTCTTACCAGCCAGCCAGCCTGGGAAAAAAAAAAAAAACAGTCGAAAGTGTAAAATGTAAAACCGTCACGGCTCTCATTTCAGAGACGGAGCTCTTCTGCGCGTGGCTTTGGGGGAGAGCGAGGTGGTTTGAAGCACTTGATGCCAGTTGCGAGGCGCTCTGCAGCTCTTTTTAAGCTTTTTTTGGGGGTTTCAGATGTTAAAAAAAAAACTGACAGGAACTTCTATATTTTTTGTACAAATGTGACAAAATTATGGCAGGAGAACAATACGAGCCTTCGGGGGCGAGTGTTGTTTTCATAGAGGTTATTTATCTCAAGGTTCGTTTGTTTTTTTTTTTCTATTTTTTTCTGTTATTTTTAACTGTCAGCACTGTAGTGTACATAAGAAGTTTTGTAAAGAGGAGAAAAAAAAACTTGTAGTGTGGTTTCTACTTTAAATATGAGCCTAGCTAATAAAAGGTTCAATGTATGGAAGCTGGTGTTTTCTGGTGTGTTGCTTTAAGAAACTTGTGGAGACAGAAAGTTTGTGAACACACATGTCTTAGTTTTGGACTGGGAGAAGACTGAGAATCCTAAAATATAACATATTACATTAGATTGCTCTATGTGAGCAATACATTCTAAATACTGTGGGTTACTACAATCCTACATTTGCCTCTTTCGTATTTGCAGTGATAAGCAGGATTTCAGGTGACATGTTCTGTGAAAGTCTTGAAGCTAGCTAGCAGTGATTTCAAATGTACTATTCTTCCATAAGAAAGTTAATATGTTGTTTATTAAGGAGCTCATGTTTAGCATCTGTCTCGCATAAAAGCGTTAAGCTAGCCAGCAGTGATACAATGTAGGATTTGTTGAACGTGTAATCTACTGTTAATGTAAAACATTTGTTAGATTCATGTCAATATAGAATGTAGATTTTGGCATTGTTTTTACAGAGTCTGGAAACCTACAGGCACGATGCATCCTGTATGTGTGTTTACCGCTTTTAGAAAGGAAAGCTGCACATTTGTCTAATGTTTACCTGCCTTTTGTTTTCTCTCTCTTTCTCTCTCTCTCTCTCTCTCTCTGTTGCTCTTATGCAAGCCACCCACTTGCTGCAGTCTGCAGCAATGAACTCAGCAGATTTTACCTGACGAGATCCGAGCAGACGGCTTGTACGCGCTGCTGCCGATCAGGCCGGATACATACGCCTCACAACAGCCTCTCTCTCTCTCTCTCTCCCTCTCTCTCTCTCGTTCTCTGCCTCCATCCTTTCATACCCCCTCAACGCTCGCAGCAGGAGGAGCTCAGCTGACCTTTCCAGTGCGTGGGAGGGAGGAGTGAGGCAGGAAGCTGGAGCCTAGACAAAGAGAGAAAGAGGTTTTTTTTTGTTTTTTGTTTGGAGGGGATAATACCACGTGAGTGTGTTTCACACAGAGACTGTACACACGCTGTTCGCGCTCCATAATAACACCCAGTATCTAGGAAAGGAGTGACACCGGCAGAGTTTCAACTCCTCCCAACAGCCCAAAAACATGAATTTGGGGGACAAAATAAATTTCCCATATGTGTGTGTGTGAGAAAGTAAATGGCGTGTATGAAACCTGTTCCATCAGGCCTCTGTTAATAACACTGTTATGATACAAACCAGGTGATATGATGGATGGATGGATCCAGGAATGGCTCTCATCATCAGAGATGTTTACTACTATTGCTGCCCTTTGAACGATAATCACTTTTTATGGCTATAGTGGAAGGAATGTTCCTCTCATGTACAAGCACAAAAACTGATTGAAAGATGTTATCAGCTCAAGATGAACTGGCTGCGATGTTAGTAACGGTATGATTATTAGAGGCCGACACCTGTGGTTTTGTGTAGAGAAATTTATTTTTTTACTTTACAACACATGCATTAATTATCAAATACCAAATACTCTTCAGTCTGAAATTCCTCTCTCTCTCTCTCTTCTACATAGTGCAAAATGACGCAATGGATGTATCGTACTGAAATACTTGGATCGTGCTGAAACACTCGGGAACAATCGAAATGGCACGAAACAAAATGTCACTCAAAAGCACAGAGCGGGCGGTACCGAGGAGTAGGCGTATGAAATGAGTAGACGCTACTGGTTAATAAAAACAGGATGTTTCTGGATGTCAACTGCTTTGGTCAGTGACTAGGACACATGTGGAGGGGGTTTTATCTCTCCATGGGACGTGACGATTTACAGGATCCAAAAGGGGACCTCTGGTACCCTGAGGGAGAGAAAAATATTTGTTTTTTTTTTCCCCCAAGTCCCAAAACAATTCCTTATATGCTCCCCTTTGCAGCCAGAAGCGAGTCGGTTAATTTAGAACGGGTGAAATAATATTTGGCCCCAGCTCTGCCTCTCGGGGAGGAAGCAAAACGGAAAAGAAGTGTCACACAATATTTCGAGCATATGTTCCCAACAAAGCGCTCTCTGTGTGAGGATTCTGGTACCGGGGGCCGATCGTTAATACTGTGCAGCTTCAATGCAGGAACTCACCCAGTACCATCCTTTCTTTCTTTCTTTTTTATAAAGAAAAGCAGCTGTGAGTGTTAATGTACACTGAAAACGAACAGGACAAAGCAATACCGAACAAAACAAGAGAGGACATCGACGTCTCTTCCAGTGTAGGCTTCACAGTAGTCGTATACACACAGTTTTTTTGTTGTTGTTGTCTTTGATTAGAAAACAGAGCCTCTTTTGATTTCATCCAATTATTGCAACTGGATTGTGGCAGATTTTAGAGCAGCTCTGCCCACGTTGAAGCCCTTGCAGCACACTCCACAGAGTCCAGACAATGGTTTTTTTTTTTTAACTCTTCCACACACTCTTTCTTGTTCTTTTTTTAAGACACATAGCACTGTCTGACACCTAACCACAACCCCCAACGCTTCCATTTTCACCGGACGTGGTTCAGGCTTCCCTCCTCTCGGGGAAGATGTTCAGCCCCAGCTCCACCAGTGCTCCCAGTAACATGGTCCAGAGCGGGATGCACACGAAGGTGAGCTTCACGTCGGCCAGCTTCTCCAGCTTGGCGCACAGCGTCAGGCAGAAGCCCAGCTTGAGCAGCATGGCCGTCAGGTACCAGGCGCGCAGCCGCAGGTCCGGGGAGCCGTTGCGGGGGTCGTAGCCCGGCTTGCAGCGCCCGGCCATCTTGATGGCCAGCATGAGGATGAGGATGCCATCGAAGACCCAGACCGGGAGGAAGATGAGGAACCAGCTCCATTGTACCTATAGAATGAGAGAGAGAGTGTATTGATTGTGTTCGTTTGTGTGGCTTTTTATCCTCCACTTCTGTAACTTTTGAACTGTTTTTAAGCCTTACACTTCCATTTCTATACCCAAAATGTATTCATGAATGAGGAAGTAGTAATAAGCGCGAAGGCTGCAACAACCATCGATTTGTTGTTTGGCTTAAAAAGTGATGCCAAAAATGTGAAAATGGTAAGGTCACTGACAATCAATTTTTCATCACAGAGTATAAACTTTCATCCTCCTCAGATTTTTTTTACTGCGTAAAACAACTTATCAATTATTGAAATGGTTGTTGATTAAGACTGTAGTTGATGAATAGTTGTTGCAGCTCTGGTAAGTATAAAGGAACGTTCTCCAACAAAGCCAAGATAAATCTCCGTTAAACACACTGATAATTAAGGATCGTACACCTTTGACTGACTGTCTAGGGAAGATTTTACAGGAGAAAACTCTCGTCCTTTACCTTCCCGTCCAGTTTGAGGACCAGCATGATGAGGAAGACCAGGGTGAAGACCCAGGTCAACAAAACCCTCTGAGCCAGAGACATCTCACTGACTGGAGACAGACCGGATCGACACACACTCACGGACCCTGAAAACAACAGAAAACCTATTACATTATTAAACATTATTATTGTTATTGTGGTATTGTTATATGTGCTCTGTGGGTTATTCTAACAAGAAACAAGATTTAACGTTGTTTTCGCCTTCCCTGATCGTTATTTATCTCCATGTTATAATGACAGATAGCTCTTAGCATGCAGCTAACACCGGTCCGGTGCTATTTTACACCCCCCAAACCCGACTTACTTCAACGCATTTCTGTAAGGGGAGCCCAGCTGGTTGGCCGCTGCTTGCGTCGTCCGCAGGAACTCATCGCGTTTCTCGGAACAACTCAAAACAATCATTAACAGACCGAACCCGACCTGCGCTAACGGACAGACGCAAGGCTCCGTTATCGCCCGTTCGTCCTGGACGCTCATTGGTCGGAACGGTGCGCTACGTCACGGCGCCCCTCTACCGTAACGGACGGAAAAACGCGCGAGCTCTTCTTGTGATGACGTCGGCTCGCCGCTAGGGGCCAGCGGAGCTCTTCGTAAAAACTCGACGGCGGCTTTGTTTATATTGTTTAAACCGCGCCGCCACGTAATTACACGATATCGTCGCGTCCAGGTACTCTCGCTTGTCGATTAAATCGCGATCGTTGTAAACCCGCTCTCGTTTCGTATCTCGCCGGCGACGCTCCCCGGTTTTAAGCTAATCTGAGTGCGCCCGTACTCGGTGGTTTATGGTCGAAAGGGGGGCTAGAAGTTGTATTTTCACCGTGAAGCTACTGCTTGAAATATCGCAGCGCAGACGCTCAGCATCTTTTTCCACCACCCCCAGACAGACCTAGGTTGCCGCACGACTCAGATCAGTGCACCTCAGATCCCCGGTTTTTGGAAGCTCGCCCCTCAGCCTGCTTGCGGAGACTCGGATCGGACCTGTGTGAAGGAGGTAAGAGCTCGGCGTGTTGTTTTTTTTTCTTCCTCTGGACCGGTTCGAGTTGTTTTAGGGGTCAGCTGTGCATTGGCTCCTCTTTGTGCCTGCCGGTAGCTTAGCTTAGCTGTGTAGCATGGTAGGAGCTACATGGAGGAGAAGGAGCATACACACACACACACATAAACACACACGCACACTGTGAAGTAAACCGTGAAGATTGTAGCCAAAACGCGCCGTGCGTAAAGCTTTTAGCTGCGTGCGTCCATAGTGATTTATTAGTGCTGCACATGTCGTGTGTGTTCATGGGGTGAAAACAAACAGCAGCCTTATGTATAATCCATTTAACCACAGTGTATTTCAGTATTTCTGTATGCATCCACGATAAACTACTTGCATAGTCTCTACTGTGCTGTGTTAGCAATAACACTGTCAATCTCTCCACTTGCATTTAACTCTACCTGACCAGGACTTCCAGTCCAGTATACATGGAGCACCCAAGTCATATAGATAGATAAAACCAGAACCCTTTGTATAGTCATTCTCCATGTCATCACCCATAAACATTGCATATCTGCAGGATGCCTCTTTAATGTTCCCTAACACCTTGGATAAAGACTTGACTGAGAAAACGACTGCAGTACCTCTTGTCCTAGACCTCTCAGCCAGTGCTTCATGATAACAGGAAACTGTGATCAGAAAAAATAAAATACATGCGGTTGCACATTCTTAAAAGTGCATGTTTTGTGCAGCCTTGCTTTAAAATAACGTTTAGGACCAGATCAATAGAAAAAGCTTCCCTGCTCCCTTTTGGGAACCATACATGCGTCCATTATCTTACTTGCCTTATGTCTCAGTGGTGTTGTAGGACTGTACTGGTGCTTATCTTCAGAAAACATAGGGCGAAGCCCGGGAAAACACCCTGGACAGGCTGCCAGTCCATTGCAGTGTGTGTACACACACACACACACACACACAACCATACTGACGCACACTCTCACAGAGGAGCAATTTACAGTCTCCAATCAACCTATACATGTATGTTTCTGTCTGAGGGGACGAGATAAGTCATGCACACATGGCAAGAATTTGGCCTTTGGTCTCACTGGGAGTCATACTAGGCTGTGACCCTCTCATTGTTGTTTCTATGGGTTTTTTTTTTCTTCTTTGGTTTGATCCCATCAACTTATGCTAAATGTCTGAATAAAGGCAGTCAATTCAATGTAAAATCTACAATTTTAAAAACTACGAATCACATTCCAGGCTGAGGAAACCCAATCGTCTTGGCATTTCAGAAAAAAGAAAAAAAAACTGGACGTGGAAGTATTTTTGCCATGTTTTACTGCACTCGTCTCCCCATTAGCATTCATCCATCGGTTTCCCTCTCTCTGCCATATTCCGCTCTACAACCAGGGGTTGAGTTTTCCCCACCCACGCGACGTCCCTGAAGTAGAAACTGTCACAGGCTTCAGCGGGCGGTCAGGCTGGCTTTGGCAGGCCGTCTCTGATTATCCAACATGGTTTTTGCCTTCCAGCCAGGCTGTCTGTTCCAGTGTCTGACTAACGCTGTCATCACTCACCCAGATTTTCCACTGCGATCATAATGTGACCCCCCCACCCCCTAAAATTCAACCCCCCCCCCTTCACTTTTGTGCATGTACCCACAGCACAGGCTGTCGTCGTTGTGTCTGTCAACCTGTAGCTAGGACGTTAAGTATTCTCAGAAAGCAGAATGTTTCTGGACAGGCTGTACTGTTTTTAAGGAATAGCAAATCCGGTTATAAAACAGTTGCAGTGGCAAAAAACGGCTCACCGTCAGTATTGTGAATAACTCGCATGTTACTGTGTTTTGGTCCTCGGCCAATAATTTACCATGACTGTACAACCTGCGGGTAGACAGGTATGTAGTCCAACAAGTACAACCGGCACACGTGTACCAGCTTTGGTAAATTTTCCATTTTTTTCAGGTCAGAACCTAGATTTACCAACCGCGTTAAACAATCACACAAGTCGCTTATCTTTATTTCGGCCGTGTTTGTTCTTGGAAGCCTCTAACAACAAGAGAAATCCACCATTTGTCTAAAGATTATTCGTGTTGTCTGTGAGATTAGAGAGAGGGGGGGGTGCTTTGCAGTCGGGCACAAGGTGCCCTTGAGCAAGGCATTTTGGCTGGGAGCAGAGCGGCAGGACGCGGTGGTTGCAGGGGTGTGTGCAGAGCTCGCTCCTGTGTTTGGTGCTCGTCGACAGATGGGCCGGCGGAGCACTCAAATCTCTGTCGCTGCTTCTTGGGCGTCGTGTTACACACCCCATGGGATCCTCCTGGGATCCTCCCAACACACACACACACACAGCACATACACACACAGCACATACACTTACATCAGAGATGAAGCAGCTGTGAGACACCGATTGATTGGATGTCAGTCGGACCAGTACTTCCTGCCCGTCAAGGTCGCTGTGCGTGAATGTGCTTTTTATTTTCATATATGTGCGTTTACGTAAGGAAAAAACGTAACGAGCTTCCTGCTGATAACGTCTGTGTGGCAACCTAAGACGAAGACAGCCGTCTTCCTTGTCCGACCGGCCCCGTCCCTTTGTGTTTCCCTGTATCACTTGTCTTCCTTTCTTTCCCCCCTCCTCTCTCTCTCATCACTCTTTCTCTGCCCGTCTCCCCGTTCTGAGGAGCTCTCAGATGATGCTGCGTCTATTGTGCAGCTTGAACCTGCCTGCAGAGCTACGGGTTACATCACCAGCTGCATTACAGTTACATCACACAAAAGGCTGCCGTATCGTCTCGTGTCGGGGCTGCAGAGCGGAGTGGCCCACCCGCGGGCCGGTCGCCAAGGAATACGCAGATAATAACGGGCGGGCAGAGAGCGAGAGCGGGAAAGGTCAAGGAGAAAGGTCGAGAGGCTGCACGGTCGCTCGGGAGGGGTGGGGAGTGCCATGTTACGAGATAAATTGCTAATTGTGCCGCTGGGGTCGTACATCAGGACCAACGTCTGCTGCTCAGGGTCCAGTGGAGCAGGACAGATGTGATGGGATGAAACTAAACGGGAGCTGGTATGAAAGAACACCTGGCTCCTTCTCCATGTCTGGTTCTGACTCGGATATAATGAGTCGTCTCGCTACATGTACCGTCTTAGTTAGGGAAGAAGTTGCGGTGCTCCGTTGTTTCAAGGACATGAAAGCCCTCTCTCTTCTCTCTGTCTGCTGTGATGTTGCCGTTGTAAGTTTGTGGATTTTGTTGTTGGTTTGTCGCTGCTGTTGTCACTGTCCCTCTCTCTTCTTCTTTCTGTAAAATAAAGGACCTCAGATCGTGTTTGAGGTCCGCAAGTAGCGGGCAGAAACAGTCAGTGTACATCAGTGTAAAGCTTGAAAGGGTGCCAGATCTGTGCACTCACACCTAAAAATTAGGATTTAGAAAGTCTTAAGTAGCATCATAAGAGGCATTTCTGATGAATGCTATGTTAACGCCCTGGGTAAAATAAATACTTCATCCAGCCATTCCAGGTCTTTTTTTTTTTTTTTAATGGAGGCAGTAACTCGGCTGCTTTTCCTCCTGTGGCTGCTTAGAATAGTTACACGTTAAGTCAGCCAGTGTGGCTGCAATGGCCTTTACAGACGTGCTCTTTCCTTATATGGGGATTTTTGATCATTTTCGCTGCCTCGCACGGATGGCGATCAAACTGTGTCTGCACACGCTCACGCAGGCCTGAAAAGTTCAGCAGTGAAAAAAAAGAAGCTCAAACCACCTTGCGCTGGTGTCACATCGGCGCTAAATCTCAGCCCTAAATCTCACAGCTGATTGACGCAACCTTTACTGGACTCGAGACATTTTTTTTCCTGCTTTCGTTGTACATTTTTCAACCGGTCTCTATAATTCAGCTGCACTTTTGAACCATCTCCTCGCAGCAAAAGCCAATCATTAAGCTGCAAATGTGTAACCCCAGGATCGTCTATCTTTCTCTCCCTTTAAGGTCTCTCTCTGCTTTTAATGCCGGAGCAACCTTGCTTCCGCTCATATGGAAATGTCGCTTCGTTGGTTTTCGTCAAATCGCCCGAGTGCGACACATCGATGCGACGGACCGTCTCGCCGAGCGGTTTTGCCCGGAGGGACGTTGGCACGGTGTTTCTTCAGGTCACCTTGCCTGTTCACGCCCTCCTTTTTTAGCATTTGTCGGTGTCGACTCAAGAGTGAACCGGAGTGAACCCTTCAGTGCAGACACGGCCAGAACATGCAAATTCCACGCAGTCCCAAATTTCCAAAGTCCAACCCGGGAACCTCCTACCGCGAGGTGAAGGTGCTAAACACTCGCCCACTGTGTGTCTTGAAAGGACTCTATTTGGACTTTGCTGCCCGATGTTATTCATTATTGTTTCTACGAATTTGTCGTGTGTGTGTGTGAGTGAATCACAGCAGGATACACACGCTGCTTTTAAGCCTCGTTATGCAGTAATGTGTTATGCAATAACCTGGACACACAAATTAGAAACCCTCTCGTCTCGCATGACATAAGGTGTCTTTATTAGACGTGAGAGGCTTCACTTGTATGTTTGTCTGTGTGTTATCCTAACACATACACACACACACGCTCTTGCTTTGAATCTCAAATCTGTGCCAGACCACAGTCCTGAGCGTCTCCTCTCCTGTCCTCTTCCTCCAGCTCCTCCTGTCCTAATTTGGTTGTGAGGACGAAACACCAGTCAGCTGCATGGCCCGGCTAGAAGTGAGTCCGGCGTGCAAATATATGTGCGTTTATGCGTCCTCGTCCATTGTTGCTATACTGCCCCCTCACACACACACACACACATACCCTCCCTCCTTCCTCCCCCGATCCCACAGTGTGTTTCTGTCAGATGCCGCATGCTTCGACAGCCCCCGTTGTGTTGCCGTGAGCGCGTGTTCGTTACATCTGAAAAGGAGACACAGATGGGAGAATAGGAGAGTGTGCAAAAAGAGACATACTTCCCCTCTGAGGAGAGCACACGGGATGACAGAGTGAAGCCACTTTACAGGCATCAGAAACACACACACACAAACACAAATGTGTGTCTGGTCTCCTCTCCCACACAGGCACAGAGGATGTCCTTGCTCCCACTACATGCTGTCAGTTTGTCCCTATTGTGTGCTGTTGTATTTTCACACATATCTGAACTGATACTGGCAACACAGTGGAGGATGAAAAGCACCGTTGCATCTTAGCAAGGAAGATCCCTTGGTTCAAATCCCAGTCGGACCGATTTGTTCTTCTCTGTGGAGTTTGCGGTTTCCTCCAACAGTTGAAAAAGCATGCGTAGTTGAGGCTGGATTGGAAAGTTGCATCCAGGGTGGATTCCCTGCCTTCAGCCCGTCCAGATGCCTGAATTATCGACCAGGTGATCAATTATCTTGTCGAATGGGTTCAGATTTTAGGATACATATCTGTCACTTCAAAAAAAGAAAACCAGTTACTTCCCTCCATAGCTGCTGTCAAAAGACTGGTTGTGAATGGTAGCGAGTTTGTTTTAGCTTAATTGGTTTAGTTGTGTTGAGGAGGACTTAAGGTTAGGGCTGCGCTGCCTGAACCTCATGGCCTTCGTTTTGTGAGATGGAGGTGTCGTTTCCTCTCTCTCTCTTCATTAGCTTTGTTAGTGATGCTGTCGATTGTTCCAGGCTCCGTGAGAAGAGGGTGTGTTCATGTTCCGCCCTCACAACCTCGATGGGAGCTAGAATAAAAAAAAAGCACAAAATATGCATAGCATCCGAGCAATTTTCTTGTGCAACCTTTCGTTCATAGCTTCTTTATAAGGAAAAGAGAATTACTACTACTACTACTACTACTTTAACTACTCCGGGTCTGATAAGGACACAGGAGGTTTGTACGTAACATTTTGTGAGACACAGTCATTACCTAAAGAGCCTTTGTGTACGTGTCGCTGTACGCCCTGTATGGGTCAAGTGTGACATGGGTGTCACTGGAGATTGCCAGGGATTCTCCTACAGGACATAAAACCTGATCCTCACCACCCCCCCATCCCCTCACCCCTCCTCCACATGTGTCAGACACTCACTCTCAGAGTCCCCCTCCCTGACACCTTCCATCCGCCATCGCCGACCGAGTGGCGTCATATTTCCCGTGGGCATCCTACACATACACACACATGTACATATACATAGACACGCGCTTGCTTAAACACACACGCGTGCCCCTCTTGTCCCGGCTCAGAGGTGTAACCTGCGCCCCCGTCATGAAATATGGAGGACCCGGAGAGTGCAGTGGCGTCTAGTGTTACCTGTCACGAGTTAGCGGAGGCATGGAGGAGGCCTCCTCCTCATTACGCTGATAGGAGCGTCTAATGAAGGCAGCTTTCCATCAGAATCTCACCCATCCTGACTGCTCTCTCTCTCTCTCTCTCTCTATTTTTATTCTGTTTAATGCAATTTTTCAAGGCAAGTTACATCTGTCGACTTTGATGCAGATCTGTCTCAGTTTTCTCCATCTTTAGTTTGACTCCATTCGAATGGTTCAATGGAGTATTTATCCCTGTTTTCTGGTGCTAAAATGGGTTTTTTTTTCATCAGACATGCTTCCAATACTTATTCACAATCCCCTTTATGATCCTAGGCATGACCCTACCCTTTATTCGGCTTATATGGCAACTACACGCAGCCTGGCTGTATTGCCTGCCAATGACGTGAACGATCATGTGACAAGTTTTTGCCAAATAACACAGCATAGCAATTTTGCTCCGGTGATGTTTATACGTCCAGTCTTGTATGCTTGAGCCAGAGTGGGACATTGAGGAAGAACCATAAACTTCACCATAAACTACTGCTTAGTGTATTCACGCACTGGAACAAAGGTTATAAACAAATTATTGTAGGGTTGGCAGAAGTTATGGCTTGCATCACAATTGATGATTATTTGGATGTGTCATACATCTTCATTTGGGAGTAGACTGTTATTCAGCAAAGCCAAAATAGAAATGTCTCCTTTCTATACATCTTCCCTGTTGTGGCCATCCGTGACGATCCCTCAGCTCCATTGATGCTTCTATTTGCAGCCCTGCACATGACCCAACACTGAGACGAGTGGAGGCTTTCCGCGGATCATGAGACTTCTTCACTGCTCTCTAAGCTTCCCGGGTTTCCTTATAGAAAGTAAATGAAACCCGTCACATGAGCCGTCCCCTCCCCTCACCCCTAAATTTAAGACCTAACGTGACTCATTTCAAAGTTAATCCGGCTCGTCAAAAACCTCCGAAGCTGCCGCAGCGTCTTGGGTTACACATCACAAGGTTCAGGAAGTGCTCGCCGCACCATCCTGACCTTAATGCGTTTTTCCTCTGCACTGCGGAGTTTGATTCTTTCTTTTTTCTTTTTTTTTGATGTACCTTTTTGCGATTCAGGTCGCGTCAAGCCTGGAGAGGTTGTCACAGCTGATGCTTGACATCTTGTAGCGTTTTATCAAAATCAAATCAGAATCCATTTGCAAATCGTCTCGCTCGTCGTCTAAAGACTCTGCGGCTTCTCCGGCTCCTTTATCGAATCTTTTAATTTCCCACAGGAAATGAGAAAGGGCAGGTGCCACTTGCTGGACTCAAATCTGCAGTCAAGTGTCAAGCATCCGAGCCTCTGAGAGACCTTGCCTTTTAGACATCAATCCACCTTTTTTTACCCCCCTTGTGTTTCCGCAACATATCTTTAAATGGGGAACACACATGAATGCACCGTTCAGTACAGGCATTATTGTTTAATTCAACTTTTTATTAATTGTACCAACAGATTCAACAATGTCTCGGACACAAAATTCACAAGATGAACCAAAACCAAAAAAAACCCCAAATTTGCATTCACAGGAACAGCTGTGTCAGGAGCCAAACGTGCATGTTTTCTTTTCAAGTGAACTGTGCGTGATGAACTCTTTCACAGATATAACTCTAAAGTTTCTATATGCGTCATTTAAAGATTCAGTGCATGCCACTGGGGAAACTGTGGCTGAAACCACTGACACCTGCACCGTGTGATAGCAGCTCAAGGAAACTCGACCTCCGGCCTTATTTACTCAGAGTGGTTGATTTTTAAAGGCTGCAAAAGTGCAGACGTAGCATGTGAGCCCGGCCCACATACATGCTTGTTTTCTAACCTAGTGAAGGTATAGAGATCCCATTTGTGTCAATCTCTGTAATGTGAATAATAAAGTACGTTAAGATTTTCTTTTGGGGGTGGGGTGGGGGAGGGGGTGACAGGCTTTAACTTGCCCAGAGATCCCTTTGGGTTTGAGAGTTAATAACTGTGAAGTGAATGTCCAAAGTGATCAATCAACCGCCTGCTGAGCTGAGGCGGCACCGCCTCTCATTTCCCCCGAAGCAAAAAAGTTGATTGTCTCAGGTGAGGTGGGGTGTCTCCACTGTAAACCACACATAGAAAAAAAAACCATGACAAATTAAGTTCAGGCTTTGCCAACTAGATTGTTAGCGAGATTAACTCAGTCCACACAGATCACTCGTAAATTGTGCTTTGCCAGTGTAATAAATGATTCATAAGTTGGTCGGAACTTCAACAAAGACATTTTTGACAACTCAAGAGTTTGGCACAAAATGCAGCTGTTCATTGGAAACTAATAACGTGACGCATCAAGAATACTGCTGCTTGTTTTTCTCAAAGATCAGTGAGAGGAGCTCCTAAGTGTAACAATTACCAGTTCTACTAAATATATGAAGAAATGTGTAAAACAAAACAAAAACAAAGCACAATCTAGATACGTCTGTAAATGACCTACTTTAATACACTCACACCCTTTTTTCATTAGACACAGTCATGAACAGAAGCATACTTGCCACACCCTCACTCTCAAAACTGTCATGGATTTGTTGGCATGCAATGCAAATGTCCCTAACGTTGGAGATGTATGATTTTTACAGACCGCAGGTGCAACCCCAAACGGTGTGACGCATTCAGGTAAAAATGTCGGGAACTGCGCCGCACACATGTTTCCGTGGTCGTCGGACATTTTAGGTCAGTGACGGTACTCGGCGGCGTGGTGATATAGCATGTACCCAGGGCTGTGTTAGATTTCCCCTCCGCCCACCGGTATTAAAACCATGTGGTCAGCTACCACAGAACATGACGGTGCTGTTTAACCTAGTTTCAGTCGTTATATGCAAATAGTTATCATCAGATTTTCTTTTTTTTTTCTTTTTTTTTTTTTAAGTGATTGGGCCACAGTGGGTTGAGCAAGTGCTTACAATTCAGTTCTGTTTGGTTACTAATGGCGCTGCTACTACTGTTACTGCTAGTGCTAATGCTGCTATTGCTATTGCTGCTACTACTGTTACTACTGCTCATGCTACGGCTAGTACTACTTATGCTACTGCTAGTACTACTAATGCTAGTGTTCTTACTACTACTAATTCTAGTGCTACTATTGGTTCTACTAATGCTACTACAAATGCTACTGCTAATCCTACTACTACTGTTGCTACTATTGTGGTTTGTGCTACTGCTACTACTGCTGCTGCTGCTTTCACTTCTAACGATAGGTCTACTATTGCTGCTGCTACTATTATTACTACTACTTATACTTTACAAGTGCTAGTACTGCTGTTACTACTGCTACCAGGACTTTTGCTAGCTCTGCTACTGCTAGTGCTACTGCAGCTAGTGCTACTGCCCTCTCATCACTGCTACTCTTCTTCTACTCATGCTTGTACTGCTACCACTACTACTGCTGCTTCCTCTCTAACCAACACTCATGCTGTTATTATTATTACTACTGCTAGTATTTATGGTTTTATTTATCCCTTTCTTTTACTAGAGGAATGTGGTCTGTGTTGTATTTAAAGTCATGGTCCAGTGTTTGTCTGCTGTCATTTTGTATTTATCTATTTCTGGTGGTTTATCGACCCACACTACTAATGTATTGTTATTTTGACCTAGTTTTTTTTGTAATAAGAAATGTTTGTCATTTGTACCTACCACAACAATCTGAACGTGCTGTACAGTACAGTCTGCAGCCAACACGACATTCAGAGACTCCACGTTCTCCTGTGATTGATAACTCGGCCACAGCAACATTCCCAGTGTAGCTGCAGGAGATACATGGCTAATTACAAAAACCACTTCCTGCTCACACAAAGACAGTCAAGCATGTACGCACGCACACACACACACACACACACACACACACACACACACACACACACACACACACACTTGGGCACAAAAGGAACCCTCACCCAGACTGTGGCCTACATAATACACACTGTCTTACTTGACCACTCTGTCTCTCTCTCTCTCTCTCTCTCTCTCTCTCTCTCTCTGTAAATGGGTCAGTTCATACAGACCTACTGGTCAGACTGACTTGGCAAGGGTCTCGGGTGGGTGTGTATTAGCGTGTTAGCAAAGTTGTTAAATTCTTTGAGGGCTTTGTAACGGGGTGCGTTTGTGAACGAAGCTTCTTGTTGACAAGAGTTTTCTGCAACCAGTTGTGCATGGGTGTGTGCGTGCGCGTGTGTGTGTGTGTGTGTGTGTGTCGTCGAGGCTCTTTTCTAGCCAACCACGGTGTATTTTGGGAACTCTGTGAATGTGCGGTCGTGGAAAAAAGTATGTTAGGAAAGAACTCAAGCCCATTTCTCCTTGTTATGTTTTCCATCATAAATAATAACTCAGCAGTTCACGGCTAATCCTGTCTGTGAGGCCGTATTAGGCAATAACACTGTCTGTTTCTCTCTGTCTCAGTGTGTGTGTGTGTGTGTGTGTCTCTCAGTGAATCAGTGCTGGCATCACACTGAGCCGGGATGGATGATTACGCTGGGAGGATCTGCCTGCTTTTCTTATTTTAGATGGAGAGGGTTTTGAAGTCTTAATGCTGTCATTGAGTTCCAGAGTGAAAAAAACAAAACAAAAAACATTTGTGTTTGCGGACCAACCCAGCTAATGACGGGGTGTCGATCCTCTTGGTTTGTCTCGTCTGGATGAACGTCTCGTCATTGTTGTGTTGCGGTTGTGCAATATGGCAGTTCGCTCACAGCGGGAGTTATTAGCGCTTCTCGCCGTGGCAGTAATTGGACCCTAAGCCGTTTTCATCTGGAGGTGAATAGGGCCTCTGATGGGATCTCATATTACATTATGTAACGTTAAAATACACATGAAAACCCCGAATCACCAGCCGAATCATGCTGTCATTTTACACTCACTGTTGTCACTTTACCTCCACACAAAATTATTCTTATCACTTTCTCCTAGATTTATATATTTTTATATAACTTTCATACTCACATTTACAGTATTATTTTCACTTTTATTTAGGTCTTGGCAAGGCGCCGCATGCAATAGTTGTCTGTTTTATATCATGGTTACTGATTTTTTTTTTTCTCCCATTATTGTTTCCCTTTGTCTGTCTACTTCTTAATTCTGTAGTGCTTATTATACAGTGATGCTGCTGTGACAAGTAAATATCCCTGTGGGGATCATTAAAGTACAGTCTAATCTAACCTAAATACTTCACCCATCCATCCATCATGTTACTTACTGTTTATCTTAAAGGGATCTTCTGTTTTCTTATCCCTAATTTTTGTTTTTGTAGACTGAAGAGGTTTAGGAGGGCTGTTTACCAAACAGTTGCAATAAAAATACTTTATTATCATTATACAGGATCGCACTATCCACAGCAACATCGTATATATCCCAGTTTGCACTCACTGTATCTTTCCATTTTTTTTCTGAATACTCCATAATATTTATATTACATATATTGCATATTTTGGGGATTCTTTGTAACCCTTTAAATGTTGCCAATAAAGAGATTCAGAATCTGATTCTGATAAAAATGCTGCAGGTATAATAAAATCACAGGAGCCTGAAAGTGCAGAAACTTTTCCACCTTTACTTGTCCAGTAATGTTGCACTCAAAGTAATATTTTACGACACATAGTTCTGCTGGTGTCAAACCTGTTTAACCTACTTGTTAACCTGCTTGTTGTGGTCGATGGGCGGCCACAGCACGACGCCCACATGGGTTCAGATGCCTCGCCTGGAGTCTTGTAAAACAAAGTCATGAATCGCAGTTTTTATGGGCGACAGTGACAGTGGTTAACAGTGAAGTAAAGAAACCCTCCCGATAAAGAAAGAACGTGAAAAGAAGTTGCAATCTAATCCTAACCCCATTCTGTCACCGTGGTTACCATAATCCTGAGAGCACTCCCACAGGATGATGATGTCACAAAAAGAATGTGTCACTGGGTCACACCCAGCCTGACTCGGCCCGGTTTGGCCCGGCAGGCGAGCAGGTACTAGATGGTACCGGGTTACACATTCCAGAAGGAATCTGTCGAGTAGAGTCGTGTCAAGTAGAGTCAAGCTGGTGCCACGTAGTGGAAACGGGGCATTAGTAGCCTGTAGGCAGGAGACATCTCCATGGTGTATTCCTTCCACTACCTTATACTGGGACAAGTAGCAGCAACTCTCTTTAGGGACAAAGCGTTTAAGATGAGGGGTCGATGGAACCGCCACAAGAAACTCTTTTTATTGAATTTCACCTTTTTGAAGATGGGCCGCCGTTGGCGTGCAAACATGGTTTTGATACCTTTTTGAATCTCGTTGCAGAGAGTTGAAAAGGAACTGAAGCGCCTGAATGTGAGTTTCAGAAGGGTGTGCTCTGTGTTAGAGGCTGAGACGTCTAATCTTGTATACTCGCAGAGGAACTTTGCTCGCTCTGTCACAGTCCCCGCTCTGTCCGTCCCTCACTGCCTCCATCTCCTTATCCCCCACTTCAGCTTGAACACTGAGGCCCTTATTGACATTGTAAACCACTTTAACTCGTGTAAGCGCTGCTCCTTAAAAAAAAAAAAGGGATGGGACGGCACAACCTCTTGACTTTTAATTTCTAAAGCTCACAGGGTCCACAGCGCGTCAAGTGCAGCCTGGCAGCTGGAGATGGAGGGGAGGAGTGGCGATTGTAATCATAGACAACAGCAGGCCAGAAACTTTCTTCCTGTTGCTAAAAATGTCTCCGCGCCTTCTGGGGTAAAGTGTGTGTGTGAGAGAGAGAGAGTGCGCAGACACAAACACATTCACACTCATTTCCTGGAGTCTTAACAGGAACCAAAATTTAAAAAAAAAGCCTTTTCCCAGTTAATCGTTTTGTTCAGAGTTAACCGGCCTTTCTTCCAAAATGCATCCCCAGATGTAGATGAGATCAGAAGCACACACATGCATATGCACATGCACATACACATACACATGCATGTACACATGCACACACTTAAAACTTCTACTTCCTGAGCAGAAATTGTACGAGGCTTCACTATTATGGGAACTGAGCCCTTTGCAATTTTGTGCATCAGTCAGCTGGTGGTTTGCACTATATGCGTGCATGCCTCGGTGTGTGTGTGTGTGTGTGTGTGTGTGTGCACACGTGTGCGCTTGGTCGGTTGGTTATTACCAGCAGCGCCTGTGCTTGACGTAGAAACCATTCACACTTGGTTCACTGAAGAAAAATGTACTTCTCCCCTGCCCGGTTTTTAGTTTCTTCAGCCTGGACTCGTTCCACTGCGGCCTTGAGCACCAGGACTCTGACACTCGCACAGATGCGTACGCACGCTAGGTGCGAGGTGGCGAGTGTATGCGCTTACTATCAAGTGTTGTGGTTTTGGTCGTTGGCAGATTAGCCCGAGCTGCCTGCAGTTTTATCTCATCCACTCGCCCACACTTCCTTCAAGGTTGACTGTTGGGCAGAGCGCTTATGTAATATCTTTGGTCCACAGTAGCTAATGGAGAAATAAACGAATCTTGGGGTGCGTTTCATACAAGACTCGCAATGAAAAACTACATTTAAGAGGAGGCCATTGTGGCTCTAATGCTTTCTTTCACATTTCCCCTGAATCCTCTTGGGCAGACTCTGCTTTTTGGACATGTTTCAAGTGTATATATATATATATAAAAAAAAGAATCTGTTAAATTCCAGGTATCGGGGTCCTCGGGTCCATCAGACAAAAATGACTCGTAATTCACTGGAAACGCAAGTGCCAGAAATAGATAGAGACTCTGGCAACACAGTGATAAATGAAGCATTAGGAAACATTAGAGAAACATTATCTGACAGAAGAGAAGAGTAGAGGCTGCTCTAGATGCCTCCCCCCCCTGAGTGCTCTGGGCCTGCAGCCGCTGCCCTCCCTCCATCACTCTATATGTATCCGCGCCTCCATCCCTCCCACTCACAACAGCAGCATCAGGGCGACTGCACTTACGTAACAAAGGGATAGAAAAGACACAAAGAGGAGAGGAGGGAAGGAGAGTGGCCAACCGCTAAAGCTCCCCATCCTCTTCACATCTCTGTATATAGATCCTCACCTGGGCGACCCTGCTTCCACCTTCTGCTTTCAGCAGCATGAACTGTCGAACAGCTGCAGTCTGCAGCGGTGGCAGCCTTCCTGTCCTCGCCCGTCAGCTCCGCTCAGACCCACACAGCTGGTAGTAGATGAGGAAATACGCCCCGTATCCCCTACGTGGTACCGGCTCGGCTCTCCTCTACTTGCCTCTGCCTTTTAGTGCATTTCTGTACCTGGAATGTGTAACCCGGCTGCACATTCCAGGTTGCCACCATTTAGGGAAAAACCTCGGTCGGTAGAGGAGGTGCAGATATTTCTGTCCTTCGTCACCCTGACGAGAAGATCCAACAAGTGCTTGACGGGAGGCAACATGCAGTGAGCGTGTTTACCTGCGTTGCTATGACGACTGGGTACTCTCAGTGTGGCGCTGTTCTGTAGAGGAAACGCACTCAAGCCGAGTAGAGTCGGGTACAGTAGGGTAGGGTAGGGTAGAGTAGGGAAGGGTAGAGTACGGTATTGGAGGGTATGGTAGGGTAGAGTAAGGCAGGGTAAGTTAAGGTAGAGTAGGGTATGGTAGAGTAGAGTAGGGTATGGTAGAGTAGAGTAGGGTATGGTAGAGTAGAGTAGGGTATGGTAGAGTAGAGTAGGGTATGGTAGAGTAGAGTAGGGTATGGTAGAGTAGAGTAGGGTATGGTAGAGTAGAGTAGGGTATGGTAGAGTAGAGTAGGGTATGGTAGAGTAGAGAAGGGTATGGTAGAGTAGAGTAGGGTACAGTTAGGTAGAGTATGGTAGGGTAGAGTAGGGAGAGTAGAGCTGGTACCACGTAGTAGAAATGGGGCTATAGTAACCCTGTCTTCGTTGTGACATTGAACCCCTGGATTCTTTTTTTTCTTTCTTTTTCAGCTCCAGCTCCCTATACCTCCTACCCCCCCCCCGCCCCACACACACACACACTTTTCCCCCCCGTTGTTGTTGTTTTAACCACAACAAAGGCGCTCACCTCGCCTCCACGGCCAGGAGATCCTGTTTCAAAGACAACTCTCTGTAATAACACGCTGAGTGTAACACTGACACACTGCAGGCCGCGTGCACACTCTGAACCCAGGAGTCACACATCTGTGCAGGGCTGCGTGTCATGTGAAGCCTCCACCGCCACTGACCCAGATAGTAGAGATGGAACAGAATAGAGATATTGTCATCATCATTAGGAGGACTCTTTCTTCTTCTTCTGTGTGGATTTCATCCAACAGACACACGCTTGTGATCATTTTGACCCCGTTTTTCTATAAATCTGTTGAAACGTCACCTCATTTTTTTCAGTGCAAGTCAATACACCTGGGACAGATTAAACTAATAAGATGGAATATGTGAAAGAGGTGATTAGACATGATTTTGTCCCCATTCGACACAACTTGCCTCAGCTTAGAGATGACACATCGACTCACACATCCAGACCTCATGTAGTCAACGGTTACACACACTCTCGCTCATATTCACACCACCACTGTCAAGTGTCCACGTTTATTACTCGATAGAAGTATAGACACTAGAAGTTGGAAGTATCAACTGAAGCTTTTTACTCAAGTAAAAGTAAAAAGTGTAATGGTTTTTCTAAACTACTTGAAGTATAAAAGCAAAAGTAATGAAAGGGGGGGAAAAAGCCATTGACCAAAGTGTTTATGTATATATGTCTATATCTACCTATATATGTATATTTATATATATATATATATACACATATATATGTATATGCTGAATGGCTTGTCCACTAATGTAGCATGTTGCCACTGAACTCACGCAACACAAAGCGGCCACACTTTTTAGTTTGTTATTGCACTTGTTTGCGTCTCCTGCAACTTGTCAGGATTACCGCGTGTCTTTGGAAAACGCATGAAAAAAGAGGGAAAAAGTTATAAATGTCCTGCGAGTACACACGGACAAATTAGAGGGTTTTTCATGTGCGTGTATTTACTCGCTGGTCTGCATTTTGTGTTTACGTGCCGATCACTCACACGCCCAAAACCATGGCTAAGGATCCCGTCCAGCCGTTCCCAAATATAATTATTTTTTTAAATGGAAAATATGTGTGTGTGTGTGCTTCTAATGTGTCAGACTGTGATTCAGACGGGCAACTAGCTCAAATCCACCACCATTAGAATGACGCCTGCTCCCTGCCCGGCTCACAGACAGACGGACCGTTTTGTTTGCCGTCAAAATGGTCGTCAGGGGGTGACAACATGCAAAAGGATTCAAGGATTCAAGGAGCTTTATTGTCATCCCAACGCATGATGACATGAGGTGAAACGAAATTGGGATTGGGTTAAGGTTACAATGAAATACTAAGAATAAAGAATCACTGAGTATGAAATAGAAATATGCAAATATAAGCTCAGAAGTAAGAAATATAAATGTCAAAACTGGCAGTATAAAAGAGAAAAGATAAAAGAGATGAAAGAGGGAAGGTAAATCTGCGTAATCACTCTGTGCCAGGGCTGGATTATCCATGTGGGCATGGTGCCCAGGAGGCACCAGTCATTTGTTTATTCACTTGAAATGGTTAAAGTGTTAAAAGGCCACACATAACATACTTAATAGGGCCCTGCAGTGTGTGTGTGTGTGTGTGTGTGTGTGTGTGTGTGTGTGTGTGTGTGTGTGTGTGTGTGTGTGTGTGTGTGTGTGTGTGTGTGTGTGTGTGTGTGTGTGTGTGTGTGTGTGTGTGTCATCCCCACCCTCTCCTCTCCTCTCTGTCAGCAGTCATGACACACACCTTTCAGCCAGGTGTATATAGACCTCGCTCCTCCTCCTCCTCTCCTCATTACTCTGTCACTCACGGTGCCTCTCTCTCTCTCTCTCCCTCTCTCTCTCTGTCTTTTTCTCTCTCTCTCTCGCTGTGTCGTTTCAGTCTAAGATGCCCTAGACGGGGAGAAGGGAAATGTAAATGGCTTCCAAAGTAAAAGATGCTGTGGTGTGGTACCAGAAAAAGGTAAGACTGTGCTTTTTTAAAAATTATTACATTACAGCTGGCTTGGTTTTTGCATGCGAATAAATCTGCAGTAATTGTATTTTTCTGTTTTTTTTTTATACATTATTTTAAATCATGTGAAAGATTTGACTTGAGCTCGTATTGTCCTCCTTGTATTGTCCTCCTACATTAAATCCTTTTTTGCACTGTTGCATCTACTGGTGGCTTTGGGAAATAAAGAGTCACTTGAGAGAGGGAGAGAGAGAGACGTGCTTCACATTGAATGCCACAGTTTATTTCTGAACATAATAAGCAGCCTGTTCCCGCTATAAAGTCATGAAGACCTGTGGTTGTTGTTGTGTATGCGTGTGCCCCAAAGTGGACACTTGTCAATATTTGAAACGCCGAAAGCGTTCCTCAAACTTTCCCTAGGATAGTCAAAAAATGCCTTTTATATTCCATGAAAGAAGGTTTTAAGTCGACTCAGTGTTTCTGAAGCTTAAAAGGTTTTCAGTTAGGACATGATGGACCATGGACCTCTGATCAGGTATAGAAGGTCAGTTCTGCTCAACCAGGTCAAAAACTGACAACTGAGACCAAAACTGTACTATGGAAAAATGGTCAAAATTCCTATTTGTGGGCTGCTTTTAAAGCACGGCCAGCAGTTTTCTCTCAGTATTCTCTCACTTTCAGTATTCTGCAAGTTGTGGAGGCCGTGAAGGACTCATCATAGGAATCATTTAAAAGCAGACTACAAAAACAGAAATAATTTCATTTCAAGTTCTCTTGAAATCTGCCTCTTGCAGAGCTACGTATGTGTCATTGTGAAAGCATTCTTTCAATTTCCTCGCTCGGTCCAAAGAAAAAAGCTGAGATACTTGAGCGTGCCTGAGACACACACACACACACACACACACACACACACAGGTTTTGGCGGCGACCTGGGCTGCTCTGTCAGCAGTGGCGGCAGCGGAGCCGGGGCTGATGCCGGCCCGGTGTTGTGTGTCGTCTTGTTCCATGGTCTCAGATATCAGATCCTCCGCTGGACTCTCCCCCCAGCTCTCAGCTTACACGCTCGTCTGCCTCCGTCCTCCACAGGAACCTGTCTGTCCCTCCTGTCGGTCTAACCCACCCACCCGGCTGTCTGTCTGTCTGTTGACCTCCCTGTCCCTGGATCTGTCTCTCCCGGATCTGTCTCTCTCCGCTTTTTGTTTTGTGGTGGAAATTTTGCAGACATCTAGGAGCATTTGATTAACAGGGTTCCCATGCATCCTGGAAAACCTGGAAAACCCAGAAAACCCAGAAAATGATTGACCAATTTTCCAGTCTTGGAATATACGTATGGTAAATGAGAAAAAGGGTCAAATGTCCTGAAAATTCTTAAGTGATCCTCACCTCATCAACTTCTGCCACAGGTTGAAAATGTCCTGGAAAAGTCCTGGAAAAGAATAATTTTTGGTTAGGAGTGGGCACCCTGATTAATCTCAGTATTCTGTACTTTAAGCCTGAACTCTTGTGAGCTGCAGTCATCAAAGTCAGGAACTGTAAGATCATTCCCTGCTCCTTAACACCTCCGTAGTTATGCCCAAGAAAGTGTTAAGTATTCCTCATCTTCTAACTATCCGTTTATTCTGCCCAACTGGTTTTCCCACTTGGGGGGGTGGTGGGATCCTGGGGGTCAGGATAAAGTGCACGGATTCCACTTTCTCAGTGATGCAATCCTCTGATCCGAGAGACGGATCAAGATTTCTTTTTAGGTATCAGTACAGCCTGTCTGTGTGTCTGATCTGATCTTTCTCTCGTGCCTTGGCAGAGAGAGAGACGTCAGGGCTTTCACTGGAAGCGGATCGGCCTTGGAGGTGACTCATGTGAAGAGTCAAAGTATGATTAAAGGCCTCGACTGTAAACACTGTTGTCTGAACAAGACAAACGACCATTGTCGGACGAAAATGACACGTTTTCCCTCGCTTTCTATTCCTTTAATCTGACTTCTGGATGAGGTCTAATCGCAGGCGACATTAAAAAGGAATAAGTCTAAGTCCGTAGAGAGTCTCAGCAACTCCGTGATGAGCAGTAAACAGCGGTTTTGGTAATTAAGATGGAGCCCGGTGGCTGTGTGAGTACAATGTGGGTTATGTGTGGGTCTTAAGCCTGTCAGGGCAGAGGCTCGGCAGTGACGACAGCGGCTGAGTCACGAGTGAATAAAGGCTCTTTTTTTTTTTGTTAAGGAGCATATCACACCTGTCCGACCGTCCCCGGGGCCTCTCAGACACTTCCTCTTAAACACAGGCTAAGTGTTTTTTTCCCCCTCTTTGCCACTGATTAGATGGGTGTGAAGGAGAAACGAAACGGTCTGTATTAAGGTTTGTGATTCTAAGGCACGCGTCACGACCACGCAGCCGCACACGTCACCCAGAGAGAACGATTTTACTCGCCTCCGGAGACGAAGATGTTGAAGGGCAGAGGTCGCTTCATAGCGGCTGTTATGATTACTGCTAAAAATACAAGAGGCGAGGGAGAATAAGCCCCGACACGAGGCAAGCACCTGAAGCCCTTCCAAATACACAAAGCCTGTCCTCAGAGGAGCTTTTGCTGTGTGTGTTAGTGTGACTGTGGGTTCTCACATGGTGGGTAAAAAAAAAAGAGAAGAAACCTGTTGTGTATGTGACTGTAGCCAGGGCCTGTATAGTGGTGGAGTGTTTCTAGATCAGGGTATGAGTGCAGGTCCTTCTAGAGGAGGGGTTCTCAAAGTTTCAGTAGCTGAGGGCCAGTTTAGAAAACCCAATCAATCAGCCAAACTTTATTTGTGTAGCACTTTTCACACAGAAAACAATACAAAGTGGAGATTAACCCTTTTGAAGCAATGTACAGTCGGATTAAAACTACCAACTGTAATTCATTGCGGGCAGCCAGAGATGCTGGGCACTTCCTGTTTGATTTGCCAGGTCAGGTTAGATGGGGTGCTGAGTTGGTCGGCTGGCTTGTTGGTCACTTCGGGTTGGTTGGGTTTGGTTCAGTGGTTCATTTGTTGTTTTTTTTTGGTTTCGTTTGTTGGTTTGTTCGCTGGCTCGTTTGCCTGTTGGTTTGTTCATTGGTTCTTTTGTTGGTTTTTTGGTGTCATTCTTTGGTTCTTTGTCTACTGGTTGGTTCAGTGGTTCGTTGGTTGTTTTTTGTTTCATTTGTTGGTTTGTTTTTCGGTCCTTTTGTTTTTTGGTTTCTTTCATTGGTTCTTTGTTGGATCTGAGGTTCATCCATTGTTTCGTCTGATCATTGGTTCATTTGTCTGTTGGTTGGTTCAGTGGTTCATCCATTCTTTGGTTTGATTTTTCGTTCATTGGTAGGTGTTCATGGGTTCGTGCCTTTATTCGTTCGTTTGTTGTTTTTTTTGGTTCAATCATCAGTTCACTTCTGGGGTGCATGGTTCATCTATTGGTTCCTTTGTTCATTGCTCCATTTGTTCCTAGGTTCACTCATTCACTGGTTCACGCATGGTTTGTTTGTGTGTTTGCTCTCTCCTTGGTTGGTTGGTTGGTTTAGTCACTGGTCTGTTAATTGGTTAGATCACAAATTAAGGGAGAAAAAAACCTTTGTAAGGAATTGGCAAAAGTATCCATAAGTGACACAGAAACATCAGTGCAAGTATACAAAGTCATATTGTCTGCTAGTGCAATGATTGTCAGTGCAAAGCCACAAATACAAGGCCTCTAGGAATCAAGGCATCATAAGTTCATGTGAAAAGCTTGTAGTTGTGTTGGATAAGTTATTATTTAATAAATAAAATATTTGTGTTCCTCTGAGTATTTTGCATGGAATACATGTATGAAAGTAGCAGCAGTTGTAGCGATGAAGTCAAAATGAGTTACTAGGACTGTCATTTAGCGTAATACGCGCTGATTTTATTGCTCTAATCAAATCCACATTACTATGACAGTTGCGCCAGCGTCGGTGCGATGAATGCACCTATTCTGGTCCTGAATCGCATTTCTTTATTATTTCTGACCCAGACTGACCTCGGTGCGCTCTCTGCAGCCCACATGACACGATCCATTTCTGTCCGCGTCCGTCTGAAAATAAACTCTTGTGTTTGTGTGCAGGCTGTGCCTCGGCCTCACAGCTGCGTCCGTATCGGTTCAGAGACGAGCCGTTCTATATCCGTTACCGCACCAGACACACTTCCCCTTTTCTTTTTTAAATGTCTGACACATTAGTCCCGGCTTTTGCCCCCGTTAAGCACCCGTTTTCCCCATCTTCCCCCACTGTGATGTATTTGGGGCTAAAAGCGGCGCAGTAATAAATCAGCTTATAGGGACTCCACCCCGCCGGCTTTAAGGCCTATATTAAGTGCCGCGGGTTCACGTCCCCGGTATGTGGTCGAGACCTGCGGACCGGAGCGACTTCACGAGATCGGCATGTGTTTATAAGCAGGACGGGGCTGTAACCAGAAGACGGGGCGACACGTAATCCCGATAGCCTCATGTGTTATTTATGTATCGTATATCAATATTTACTGTTTATTCATAGCCTCGCCTGGCTGGCCGACACGTGAGCGGTGGAGTCGCCTGCTTGATGTTGAAGTTTCCTCCTCCCCAGTCAGCACAAGGAAACACAGCCTGGAAAAAACAAAACAAATAAACAATACCCAAAAATAGTGTTCCAGAGCAAAAAGTAGCTCAATGGCCCGATTTGTCATGTACACGTATGCCATAATTCGACCAAATCTTAGGCCATTTCAAAATCTAGTGTGCGCAACATGGCGCTTTTTCACTCAGATTTTGTGAATGAATTTGCATTTATTCTCACACGAATGAGGGCCTTTTGGTCAGATTAGAAATGGGCGTATAAGCCTGTAAAAATGCTAGATTGAAAGAAAGAAGCACCAATTACGAATGAGTAGATGACTAGAGCGTAATA
>CM055209.1:9219742-9244742 GCA_029224185.1 Karalla daura | reverse complement strand
GGTTTCCTTCTAAACCAGCGACCACTTATCATGTGCTTTTTCTACATAGAAAGGTCACAGCGAACATATGTGTATATGTACTGCACTGTACTCCAGTTGAACCTTGACCCTGGTTTGGACCCGTTTCACAGGCTCTCGGCTCCACCATATGGAACGAGGGAGAGAGGGAAAGTTGAGGCCGAGGGTAAAAGTAAATAAGGGAGAAGCGAGGGCGTTTCGTTCGCTGTATACACACACACACACACACACACACACATGTACACACGTACATGTGTGTTTGTGGACCGTGTGTCGCCCTGTTTGGTTTGTTATGAGGCTGCCATTTTTTTTAACCTTTCATAGAGAAGTGTTCAGATGTGCGCGCCACGGTGGCTGTGAAAGTCACACATCCGTGGGAAACTGAAGCTGAAGCCCACACACACACACACACACACACACACGAAGTAACGGAGGGAGCCAGTGGATCGTTTAGACTGAGTAAACCCGGGAAAATAAACCGCCCGGCCGCCGTGTTGATACACTGTCCGTCTGTGAATCACTGAACGTCAAACACTCGAGGGTCGCAGCTTATTTACGTCTGAATTTGCTTCTTTCGTGTCGATTCTGTTGGTACACGGAGAAGTTTGGAGGGCTGGTATTGGTTCTTGTGAAGCACTTCTCTAGTCTTCATCTCCACTGAACCATTCCTGCACTGGTCCAAACCAGCAGACTCACCCATTCACACACATTCATATGATGACACAGAATCAAGAGCAGTTCCTGTTTGTTTTTGCTTTGTTTGTTTGTTTGTTTGTTTGTTTTTACTTTGGCTACGTTCACGCTGCATGTGAAACTGGCTTTTTTTTGGCTTTGTCAAAACAAGAGTCTGAACAGCTTTGATAGTGATGATGTGGAAGGAAAAGCAATGAAGCGATGTTTTATCTTCTCGTTTTCACTGACTGTGAAAGGAACTCTGTTTGGCACACTGCAGTAGTTATTAAGAGGTCATTAAGGAGGAATTAAAGCTTTTTTGGTTTCTTTATCACAGGGGAGGCTTCGTGTGTTTTTGATCCTACTTCCCCTTCCCTCTACTTGATGAAATGATGTGTCTGAGGTCTCAGAAACTGAACCTCTCCTCGTCTGATTTTCAGATTGGCGCCTACGACCAGCAGATATGGGAGAAGTCTGTGGAGCAGAGAGAGATCAAGGTGCGTCCGCTTTGTCGTTCCCCGTCGTTTCTGTTCCTTCACTGTTCTCTTTCTGCTCGTTTTAAACGTCTCTGTTGATTTCAGTTGTCTGTCCAGCTCCTCTCCTCTTCATCGCTCCTTCATCTCTTCATCAGTTTTTTTCCCTACTGTCTCTCACCATGCAGCCAGTTTCTTTTCCAGTGTCTTGTTTTGTTTTGTTGTTTTTCCCCTTCTTTTCTTTTAACTCTTTTTGCTCTCTGCCCACCTGGCTCGGTGTCTGTCACCCACCCGTCTCTCTACTCTCCTCCTCATCTCGTCTCCATCACTTCTTCTTCATCTTCGTCTTTACCCTCCTCCTCCTCCTCCTCCTCTCTGCAGTTTATCTCTCTGGTGAGTACACGCAGCAGGGAGGGGCCCCCCCTGCTCTCTCTACCTCTGTGTCTCCCACAGTGCACGTCCGCTCACCTTTCCACGCCATAGACTGCTAGACTGTGATTGGTCGGTGTGTTTATTAACCCCCACACCACACACACACGCACACACACACACACACACGCTCTGCTTTCCACCTCGTAGCCGCGCTGCCCTCTGACTGGCTGTCAGGAAGTTCCTTGTTCTTGACATTTCCTCGCAGGGCGATCGGGGAATTTCAGCATCTGTGTTGTGGGCAAACAGCTGGATAAAGTCGAGATGAGATTAGATAATCCTTTGTAGTCCCACAGTGGGGAGGTCTGCATCGCTTCAGCTGCTGAAAGAGCAAAACAATAAAAATTAACAGGGACCAATAAATAATGTGCAGTTTTATTTCTCTCTTATCTCCTTTTAAACATAACAACGTAGCACAGCTGTTCATTAGAAATGCGGTCCTTGTCCATATTAGCTCAGGTTAGGTCACCAGGCCATGTTTGTAAATGAGGATTTGCTCTCATACATTTTACCTGTGTAAATAAAAGTTATAAATGAATAAATCGGAAACGATACTCGTATTTGAATCGCTTCAACAATACATATTAATGAGCAATGCAAGATCATAGCCAAGCCACCTCAAGTCCCTTTGGCAGGGACTAAAGATGGAAATCTAACCTTTATAGGCCCCGCCCCCCCCCACCCTTACACATTCAATTCAAGCATTGTACTAGCAACATTATCATTAGCTGCACCGTAAGTTATCGTACCTGCATTGTTATACCCGGCGGTGGTACACATTTACACATGTCTACACAGCCGAACAAGAGTTGGAAACACCCTGCAGGTACTTACCAGACATTTGCTGGAAGTGCTGTTTACACTGCGAGTGACAATGAGAATAGAGTTAAAACTGGGGAATTTATCTGTGATTATAAATCAAAGACTCTATATAAAAGACTTTAGAGTACAGGGAGGGGAAAAAGTAAAAAGGACATGGAAATTTACTTCTCTCTTTTACTTTGCAATGTCCTTTTTCCAAGCGGGGACTTTTCCTCACTCGGTTAAAATCTCCCCCCAGGCTTTTTAACCATCAGCCCAGATTTCCCCCTCCCCTCCTCCTTTCACCTGCCGGTCTGCACGACCAGCAGGTGACCTCTTCACCTTTGACCCTAAAGGATGACCTCTCAATCCCAGTCCTCTCAGAGTTTAATGAGGTATTTTCTGATTCCCAGGCCTGCGGTTCAGGGACCCGATGAGGCTCCTCTGAGTGTTTCTCAGGACAGGATTACCCTCGGTTTCTAATTCGCTTTATTTGGATTCACAGTCAGTGATACCCCCTCACCTCCCCCTCCACCCCCTACTGTAACTCTTGTCGTGTAAACAGAGAGGTGAGAGTCACTCTCTTTAATGAGCTCAAAGTCCGCTCACACACACACACACACACACACACACACACACACACAGAAAGAGGGAGAGACAAACAAACTCAGAGCGGCGACCTTGACTCTTGGTCCTCGTCCAGTTATTAGTTTCCCAGAGTTTTGAAGCTGCGGTGCTGACTTTACCTCGATGTAGCGAAGGAATACCAAACAAACTGGGACAAGGTAAACAAAAAAACAACTATTAATGACCGCAGCAGTCAGGCTGGTAAAGATAGCGGTCGACAAATGAAATTACCCACTCCTCTCTCTCTGTTGTTACACCTGAGCCCGTGCAGGTGAGGAGGTGAATGTACAATGAGCTGTGGGGGGGCCGCCCACACCCATGTGACCTAATTCCCCACTGCGATAACATATTCAAAACAATATAACCACAAAAAACAAAACACCATAACAAATACCTATCACAGTGTATTTGTATCTGTATAATAAGTGTAGTGGCTCCTGCACTTGGCTCGGTCTCGCTATCAAATGTCACCTCCCCCCCCACAACTCTCGTAAAATGTCAATTATAGAGTTTATAACCTCGTGAAAAGTCGAGACGGGTGATACCGTCCTCTGTTGATGAAGAGGAAGTGGCCAGATGGAGCAGCAGCTGTCTTCTCTTATAACAGGACTCTTCTGGTTTCTGTGTGTGGGGCTCTAGTAGAGACACCTCTGCCCCCTTCTTACTTACTTACGATGCACAAAAACTCTCAATGTGCACAAGATCTATTCAATCTATGTTGTTTTGTCTCCTGTTTATATCAGTCATTGCAAAAATCAACAGTCAGAAATCAGCAATTCAGCATTTTTTTTTTTTCAAGGGTCCAGAGCTGGCACAAGAACGATTTGATCTGGCTGCCACAGTGAGTTAAGAGGCAGAGCTTAGTAGAAATGAAGCCTATGAAGGAGGATTTAGTGTGAGAGCTGCAGAGCTCCACACAGGAAGCCCAGTCGCCACCTGCTGGTGGACACTGGATTTTTTTTTTTGTATTTTTTTGGCATGACTTCAGGATCCAAATATACAAGTGGAGTAGAGGAACAACTTCATGTAAAACATCATCACAAACTGTATTTAAACTTGTTCTTTTCGCTTCGAAATTGCAGCTAATCAATCAAGTGTGAAAGCCTTTAAATTCGTCCAGGTCATGACCGGAGAAGAGTCTATAGGAGTTTATTAGAGGCTAAGAATAGCTCAGAGATAAGAGAGCCGAGGCCGGGCGAGATGTTTGTGAAGGACTCTTCCTGCTGTGGTAAAAGAGCCGCCAAGAGGAAACTATCGATGGACTCCTCTTAGCCCATGAGCTCCCTATCTGTCTGCCTCTCTCTCTCTCATCGGCGGCGTTGTTTAGAGATAAGCGCCTCCATCAAGCCTCGCTATCAGGCCAGCGGCTGATAAGGCTCAGCTCGATTGGCCCGTATGTAAATATTGGCGCGAGACGATCAGATTCTTGTGGACGGACCCTTTTGAGTGTGAGCCGCGTCTGGACTGTCGTTAAAAGAGTGTGTCGACACAAAGAGGGGGAGGAGGGAAAGACCAGACGGGGGCAAAGGGGAAGGAATGGTAATGCCAAAATGATTTTGCACCTGATTTATTTTTTGCTTCTGAGTCATCCAAAGTCAAAATGACAGATTGATATCTACGCGATCAAAACTACCAGTTCAAACCTTTAATTTATGAGCCTCAAGAAAACCAAAACCTTTTCTGATATATAGGTCATTGCTGCACTTAACCACACACACACACACACACACACACACACACACACACACACACACACACACACACACACACACACACACACACACACAGACAGTTGGTTTGTACTTGATGTCTTTGTTATCACTCTCACAGCAAGGCCAGATATGCATGACTCACAATTTACTATAATTTGTTCCAAAGTTGCTTTACAGTGAACAGTGGCAACCACACACATTCTCTCTCTCTCTCACACACACACACACACACACACACACACACACACACACACACACACACACACACACACACACACACACACACACACACACAATATTGCTTTGTATTTGATGTCTTTGTTATCACTCTCGCAGGAAGGCAAGATATGCGTGACTCATGATTTACTACAACTTGTTCCCGTGTAGCTTCACAGTTAACGATAGCAACCACACACACACACATTCTCTCTCTCTCTCTCTCTCTCACGCACTCACACACACACACACACACACACACACACACACACAGCGCAGGCTGTATAGGAGGAAGTGACTTGCTACCAACAGGAAACAAATGTGCCGCAGGGGGAGCGATTTATTTCCAGCGACATAATCTGTGCAAACTCCAAAAAAAAACCCTTCACATTTAAAAAAACCCAAAAAAACACAGGACTTTATAGGTGGATAGGATAGATAGGTTTCCTCTCTCAAGCCTTCAGAGAGCACAAGGACCAAAGTAGACGCAAACTTCTAGTGTGACCGTCTCGCTTACGTGTTGGATTAGGCTTGTAGACGTGTGTGTGTGTGTGTGTGTGTGTGTGTGTGTGTGTGGCGTAGAGCCCCAACCTGTGTGAGCTTTGATGCACGGCGTGTGTGTGTGTGTGTGTTCAGGGAGACATAAAGTGCACGTGAAGCCTCCTATAGCTGCCGTAGACGTGTGTGTGAGAGAGAAAATGTTAACTCCAACACATCTGCTCTCTCTCATTCTGACTTGTCGACTCTCTGTCTCCCCCTGCAGGGCTTGAGGAACAAGCCGAAGAAGACCGGACACGTCAAACCAGATCTTATAGACGTGGACTTGGTTAGAGGTGAGAAAAAAAAAAGTGTGTGTGTGTGTATGTGTGTGTCTTTAAGTGAGTGTGTTTGCGAGTGAACCTCTTCCTCTCCATCAAGCTAATTAGATCGGATGGCGTGCAGGATTTCTGCTGAAGCTAAAACCGTCAGACACACGTCTTCCATTCGGCCGTGTTGATGTAACACACACACACACACACACACGAACCCGAGATGCCAGCGTCGCCGTGCCAACCTCCTGTCAGCGCTAAGCCGGCCGCTTTCTTGTCCTGAACCCCGCTTATCAGCGCTCCCATCTCCTCCTGTGATCCTGTCCATCTCATCCTCAATTATTCATCCAGTCGGTCAAATTCACGCACACTGTCACTTCACGGGAGGATAATCCAGAAAGACCGCGGAGGAGAGTGAGTGAACAGGAAGAGGGAGTGAAAAAACAAAACAGAACACAAAGAGTACAAGCAGAGAGAGGAAGAGGAGGGAGATAAAGAAGATAAACCACTGCTGTAATGTGACTCAGGATGATGGTGATCTGCTCGGCCCGATTAGCTTACATCACATTGATGGTGTGTGTGTGTGTGTGTGTGTGTGTGTGTGTGTGTGTGTGTGTGTGTGTGTGTGTGTGTGTGTGTGTGTGTGTGTGTGTGTGTGTGTGTGTGTGTGTGTGTGTGTGTGTGTGTGTGTGTGTGTGTGTGTGTGTGTGTGTGTGTGTGTGTGTGTGTGTGTGTGTGTGTGTGTGTGTGTGTGTGTGTGTGTGTGTGTGTGTGTGTGTGTGTGTGTGTGTGTGTGTGTGTGTGCGCGCGCGTGTGTGTGTGTGCGTGTGTGTGTGTGTGTGTGTGTGTGTGTGTGTGTGTGTCTCCTCAGGGTCGGCGTTCGCCAAGGCCAAACCGGAGAGTCCGTGGACGTCACTGACCAGGAAGGGCATCGTCAGAGTGGTCTTCTTCCCTTTCTTCTACAGATGGTGGATCCAGGTCACGTCCAGAGCCATCTTCCTCCTGTTGTTGGCTCTTTACCTGCTGCAAGGTGAGGTCATTGGGATGGAAGTCAACTCCTCCTCTTCATCTGTGCACCAAAGTCTGCTCATTAAAGAGGAAAGATGGAATGAATCATAGACTGCGATAACACCTTCAAGTCACAATTGTACAGAAAAATTGTTTTTATCTTGCAAAAAACTGTGACGGGGACACGCTTAGCAAAAACCTTGAATCCGTTCCTGGGGCCAATGAATTAGCCGATGGTTTTAGTCCAGCTATACATTGACTTGAAAGGATGAATCTCCACTTTCCACACACACTGTCGTACAAATAAAGTACAGGATTTTTCAGGGTTTTTTTTCCATTGAGTTTTGTGAATGATGGGTTTCTAAAATTGGCCCTCAGCTACCAAAACTTTGAGAGCCCCTGCTCTACAGTATGTGTTTGTAGAGTTGTAATAATTTCTCTCTCTCTCCCTCTCTCTCCCTCTCTCTCCCTCCCTCCCTCCCTCCATCAGTGGCAGCAGCGGTCCTGTACCTGACCATCCCTCAGCCTCATGGCATCCCTGCCACCGAGGTGTTCGGGGCCATCTGGCTCATGCTGCTGCTGGGCACCGTCCACTGTCAGATCGTGTCCACCAGGACGCCCAAACCTGCGTCCAGCAGCGGGGGGAAGAGACGCAGGTAATGGAGAGACAGAGAGAGGGAGGGAGAAAGAGAGACAGAGAGAGAGGAGAGGAATAGATGGAGAGGCAGGAATGGACTCAATCGTATGAGAGGCCGAGGGAGACGTTAAAATGCGTCTGCAGCCAGCTAGTCTGAGTCCTAAAAGGAAGACTCCGGAAGAGATGGGGAAACTTGAGATAACGAGCACGAGATAGAAAACGAGGGGGAGGGAGGGAGGGAGGGGGAGGAGAGGGAGAAACAAAGTGAATGAATGCATCCTTTGTTGCTGGATTGTTATTTGTCCTTCCCGTTTGATTCCTGCCAAGCTCTCTGTTGTATCCCGTCACTAAAAATCAGACCCAACAGACGCACTTTTATCATGGAGTCTATCATGGAGTCAGTTTTATCAGACACCCGACATTCAGAACGAGGATTTGCATTTGGTCTAGACCAGAGGTGTCAAGTACAGATACTTTGTTAGCTAAGGAGTAGAAGTAAAGCTGATGCATGTGTTTGTGTGTACTCGTTTCTAACTTGTTCAGCTTTTTGATTAGTCATATATCAATAAAGGCTATTGATAGCATGCTTCTGAGGTATGACGTGTTACACCATTACAATACTTGTAGGCAGCTAGTCATCATATGGAACACATGTTAGTGGTCAGTAGTACTTTTGGCACCACTGGTCTAGATTAAGTGAACCAAACGAGCTCCCTAAAAGGAAAATCCCTCCATGATAACTGTGACTGGGTGTGTGGAAGTAGAAAAGTAGCTCACGTTTTTCTTGCTGTGGTTTTGTAGTTTACTTTAGACCTGGGTTGGTTCAAAGACAATTTTCAGACTGCTGAGAAGAAAATTGGACCATGCCACAGTTTTGGAAAGGGTTTGAGGGTCTGTTTTTTTTTTAACCTTGACACAAAGGTTTGTGGGTTTTTTTCTCTTTTCTCTTTCTTTATTGACTTACCTATAGATGAAAAAAACAGGTGTTTTCATGCATCAGTCTTAGTGGTCTCAAAAACAAAAACTTGTCTGATTCACAACCTGCAACCAGTGACAGTTTCAATAAGCTAAAGTCAATCATCATCTTTCCAACTAGGTTCCACTAACTAACCAAATCTTTTTTTGAGTCTCGTTTGTAACATTGATATTCTGCAAAAGTAGACAGAGCCGCACTTCAACATGTAGCCTTTAAAGTTTAATTTACCATTTTCTGATTACATCATAACATTTGCAATGTTTTCTTTTCATTTAAAGTTTTAAAACCTAATTAATGTTAGTCTTTTTTTAAGTAGAAGTATCTACTTTTGCAGGATAGCAACCTAAAAAAATGGATTTTGGTGGAATTTGTCTGCGTCAGACTCTGTGTCCGACAGATGCCCCAGTTGCCTTCCTCCTCCTCCTCCTCCTCTTCCTCCTCCTCTTCCTCCTCCTCCTCCTCCTCCTCCTCCTCCTCCTCCTCCTTCTTCTTCTTCTGTCGGACACAGAGCTGCAGACAGGCTGACATCTTCCCAGTGCTCCGGGTCCCGCTCTAAGTCTCTCTCCATCCCTCTTATTCTTTTCCAAACTGAAGGAAGTTGAGGAAGGCATCTCAGATGGAGGTGCATAGGGAAGGCGACGGGTCTAGCACTACCGATAACACACAGGAGGGGGCGCCACACTCCCACTCAGCCAGCACCACATACAGCCTGGGCGCTCTCTTCCAAGATTTCTGGCATGATATCTGTAAAGCTGGGTGTGTATTTTCATTTCCCATCTTCTTAAACCGACAACAATGAACAACAGCAACAGCAACACAGGACTGGGCTTCACTTCTCATACAGCTTAGTTTGTTACGGAAAAGAACAAAGTCCCAATGTGTAGTTAGTTGTTTTTTATGTGCTTATCCGAATAGTGAACGAAGTGAATCCCATCCTGACCTCAGTCCTAACCTGAGCTTTTTCAGCTGCAACATCCCTTTTGTTTTTGCTAACTTTTACCCCACAAAACAAGATAAAGTTGTCCTTTTTGGTGTGAAAAAATGAGGAAAACACTCATTTAAATCTTCAACTTGTTTCATTGAGCTACTGTGTTGTGCTGGATTTCCACAAAATGAAACTATTGAACTATAAAAATATTGAACTGGAGGGTATTTTGCAGCTGATTTTTATGCGCATGCCTGAACCGAGCTATGTCAGAAGAAGCGCGGGGTGTTAGAGTTTATAGACAAACAAAACTTTTTGAAACTCAGTTTCATCAGAACTGCCATCAGATCTGCTCCTCCCCCAAGCTTCTGCTTCTACTTTTTTCCAGCAACAGTGTGGAACATTTCTGAGCAATGATAAACTCTTGATTTGGTCACTTCTCTCATTGATCTCCTGCCACCTCAGTAATTAATGTTCTCTCATTTACCTTTTTAACTCTGTTAAGAAATCCTATTAAGTGAATAAAACGCTCCGTAACTTCCATAGTTAGTCTAATCCATTTATTGAAGAAGTCAGTGTGGTGTTCCACACTGTTTGTGCTGTCTGCGTGATTGATCTCACCACTGAATGTCTGCCGTTAGATACTGGACTCTAAACATCATCTCTCCACCTCTCGGTCTGTCCATCTATACGTCTGGCTCCTCCTGTCCTGTCCTGTCCTGTCCTGTCCTGTCCATCTCCTCTCCTCCCTCCCTTTCTGCTCCCTCAGGTCCAAGAAGTCCAAGCTGTCCATCGACAAGTCCACGGAGACGGACAACGGCTACGTGTCCCTGGACGGCCGGGTCACCAACCGCAGCAGCGAGGAGGGGCTGCAGCTGCACGAGCAGCGCTGTGATTCGCTGAGCCGGGCCGACGAGGTGTGCTGGGGCTCACACGTCAAGGCCACGCACACGCACACGCACACGCCACGCAGCACAGGGCTGATGCTGCCCGGAGGCAACAAGGTGAGGCACACGCTGCAGCACAGGGCTGCAGACTACCATGCAAGATGCAGTACAGTGCATCAATACACTGGTGCATGAATGCATATCAATGCATATATTGCTTCAATACAGATGTAATATAGTATAACATGATACAGTACAGATATCTGATATGGTGCGATATGGTATGGTATGATAGGATAGGACATATGATATGTGATAGATATGATATGATATATGATATGATATATCATATATGATAAGATATATTATATGGTATATGATATGATGTATGGTATGATATGATATATGACTTAATATGACATGATATATGGTATGATATGATATATGACTTAATATGACAGGACATGACACAATATGGTATGATAGGATAGAATATGATATGACATGACGTGGTATATCATATATCATATGATATGATATATGATATGTTATGATATGGTACAATATGGTAGGATAGGATATGATATATGATATGATATGATATGATGGTATGACAGGTAGGGTGTGATATGATATATTTGTGTGTGTGCGTGTGCAGGAGCCAGCCTCTGATGAGGCGTCCAGTGAGGAGGACCCTGAAGCCTCCTACAGCGCCCTCCGCAGGGGCGTGGAGAGGATGAACAGCGAGTGCACGCTCAGAAACCGCAAGAACACACACCACTACAAGAAACACTACGCCGTGGAGGTACACACACACACACACACACTGTCAAAGCACATACAAACAGGACGTCTATATCATTTCTTACTCTTCAACGTTCCTCCTCCTCCTCTGTCTCAGGACGTCCCTAAGTCAGGCACCAGCTGCAGCTCCAGATGTTCCAGCCTGAGGACCCAGGACTCAGAGAGCACCCGACACGAGTCTGAGACCGAGGACCTGATGTGGGAGGACTTCCTGCACTGCGCCGAGTGCAGGTCGTCCTGCACCTCGGAGACAGGTCGGGGAGACACGAGGCGCTCAGAGCTTCGTCTGTGACACTCTGTGGCTCTTGTTTAGTTTTGTTTTAACCCCGTTTGTTTGTTTGACCTGCAGAGGGAGAAGGAGCGGGGACGCCGGTCTGTCCTCCCGCTAAAAAGGAATACAGGGACGACCCGTTCCATCAAGTGTGTAGACGTTTCACTGTAAATATTTCCAGGAACCCGACTAAAAACGAGGAGGCCTCTGTTGAACCTCTATTCTGACCTTTTATCTCAGGGTCACGTCCCCTGGCTGCACAGCTCCAACCCGGGCCTGGAGAGGGTGAGTGCCATAGTGTGGGAGGGGAACGAGTGCAAGAAGGCCGACATGTCCGTCCTGGAGATCAGCGGCATGATCATGAACAGAGTGAGTCGCTTTAAACGCACACTATGGTATTAAAAACATCTTTTTTGCTCACAGAATTGCATCGAAACAATTCCTCCTCCAGAAATCCAGATTACCTTAATCTCGTTTTGAGGTTGATAATTGACTGGCTATATACTAGTATATAGCGCTCTCTCTCGCTCTCTTTCTCTATACATATATATAATAAATCCACATTTAAACGGGTGCAAGTAGCTGAACACAAATATACTTTAAATATCTCAACTCATATTCTATTTGTGCATTAACTGGAGTGAATGCCTCACGCAGGAGAAAGAGAAGAACTAACAGACTTTTTCCCGTTTTCTCCTCCCCCCACAGGTGAACCTCTACACTCCTGGGATCGGCTACCAGGTCTTTGGAAACCTGGTGTCGGTGACGCTCGGCCTCACGCCCTTTGCCTACAGGTATTTCTCTCCTCTCGAAGCAGCTAAAGCCAGGCTACTGCAATGTTTCCACTTGGTACTGAGAGGTGGAGTAGAGTCAAGTAGAGTCGAGTCGAGTAGAGCATTAGGTGTACAGCTCTCAGGTGTGACCGTCGGCTGCTCTCCCTCCAGACTGGCTCAGTACCGTGACCTGGATCAGCTGACCACGCTCTCGGCCAACGAGCTGCTGTCGGTGGCGCTGGGCGGCGGCTGCGGCTCGGCGGACGTGCCCGTCGTCACCATGGTAACGCTCAGCTTCCTGGTGCGCGTCTGCCTCATCTGGCTCTTCTTCTTCCTGCTCAGCGTGGCGGAGCGGACCTACAAGCAGGTCTGTTGGTTTGTTCTCGTCTCTCCCGGTCCGCGTCTCTCCGTTGCCGCGACGACGACCGGCACTCACCAGTCTGGGTTTGCGTTTCAGCGGCTGCTCTTCGCCAAACTGTTTGGTCACCTGACATCGGCCCGCAGGGCCAGGAAGTCCGAAGTCCCTCATTTTAGACTGAAGAAAGTCCAGAACATCAAGATGTGGCTGTCGCTACGCTCCTACCTCAAGGTGCCCCACCCAGACACTGCAGACTGATTGATGTCAATGTTGATTGACAGTTAATGTTGATGTTTTTAAGGCTTGAATTTTGTGCTGACGGAGCTAGTTACTAAGAGCAAAGTGTCCAATGAAACAGCTGATAAATAGATGTTAAATAGCTGATAAGTGATGTTTAAAATTGTATATATACATAAAGTAACAAAACAGTTGATTTTGATAAATTATTATGAATCAGCTACTTTACAGGGTTACAGCAAGGCATCACATTAACATTTCTTTAAGTTAAAGAGTTTAATTGAGTTTAACACTGTTCAACACATTATTATGTGATCATTTAAGTGACTGAAAGGTGAAACAACATGTAGCACAGGTGCTAGAAAAGCTCAAGAGTAGACTGTTGAACCCTGGCTCCCTGTCTCCTCTCTGCAGAGGCGTGGTCCTCAGCGTTCAGTGGACGTCATCGTGTCGTCCGCCTTCCTCCTCACGCTGTCCGTCGTCTTCATCTGCTGCGCCCAGGTGACCCCCCACCCCCTCCAGCACGCAGCCGTCTGATTTAGTCAACGTCTGTAGCCGTGGTTCTATTTCTCGTGTCTCCCCGCAGCTGCTGCACGTCCACGAGACCTTCCTGGAGTGTCACTACAACTGGGAGCTGGTGATCTGGTGCTCCAGCCTCTCGCTCTTCCTGCTCAGGTTCGTCACTCTGGGCTCCGAGACCAGCAAGAAGTACAGCAACACCTCCATCCTGCTCACCGAACAGGTACGCATGCACACACACACACACACACACACATATAGACACACACAGAGTGAAAACACACTCCAACCATTCAAATCTGCCGTGTGCCGTCTCGCAGATCAACCTGTATCTGAAGATGGAGAAGAAGCCAAACAAGAAGGAGGAGCTGACGCTGGTCAACAACGTCTTGAAACTGGCAACCAAACTGCTCAAGGTGCGAAAGGGTCATCTCCATCATAAGACTTGAAAGTGATTCACCCTCCCCCCTGACCTGTGAGCAAATGCAAATGTGCAGCCAGTTCCACCTGGCTGAAAATGTCCTGGAAAACTCCTGGTTAGGAATGTTCGTGAAGGGTGTTTTAGATGAGATAAAATGATGTGAGGGGCAATTCTGATGAATCCAGTTCCATAGCTTCTATGTTAAAACCAGAAAACGAGGACAACTACTCCACTCTAAAATTAGTTTAAGATGTTGGGTTTTTGGGATGCTGTGATCCTCCACACTGACAGGCGTGTGTCTCTTCTCGTCTCCAGGAGCTGGACACTCCCTTCAGGCTGTACGGGCTGACCATGAACCCTCTGCTCTACAACATCACCCAGGTGGTCATCCTGTCCGCCGTGTCGGGGGTCATATCCGACCTGCTAGGCTTTAACCTGAAGGTGAGACCCCCCCTCCCCTCCCACCCGCTCCAATAGCCCCATCTTCGTCTCCATGGATACACACACTAATGTGAGACTCACATTGAGAGCGACTCGTCGTTTTGCGGATTCTAACTCTTGCCTCGTGTCTTCTCGTTTCCAGCTGTGGAAGATCAAATCGTGACAGTGAGCGGAGAAAAGGCCTCACCTTCATCACCGATCGATCGGTTTGATTGACGGGTCGATCGATGGACTGAAAGACTGAACGTCCGGTCTCCACGGACAGACGGACGCGCTCTGACCTTCAACGTTCCCACTTTGTGCAATTCACAAACTATTTATTTACCCACTCAGTGTTTTTACTTAGGGTTTATTTGAATTGTAGTTTGTTTTCGTTTTGTTTGTGTTTGAGCGGCACAAAACGATGCTATATTTCACTGTTCTACGACAAAGTGTTAGTATGATTATACACGTAAATTATTCAGTTTTCGACTGTGTTGACGGTTTAGGTTCTCAGCCCCGGTCGCCTCACTTTTCTCTTTTCATTCACGTGTTTGTAGGTGAAACTATCGAGACGCCGCTGGGGCAGAAACAATGTTGTCGTCTTTTTTTTTTTTGCTTAAACTGAGAGTTACTTTTATTTATATGTTAAAGTTCAAAACTCTCAAACTCTGTTACGACCTTCGAATCCCAGATGTCGGTCCGGGCCGTTTCCCGTCAGCAGAAAACAAGAAATCGTCTCTTTTTTTTTTTTAAAGTTCTACGGCAAATTGTTCCTTAAGTTGTTAATGTGTAACGTTACGGAGTTTATTGTGATCAAACTGCAGTTGCAGAGATACTCGAATCTCATTTCAGATCGGGGGCCCGTGCCGGTCCCAGAACTTGTCTAATTCCTGGTATATTTGATAAGATACAATGAGAATGTAAAGACGGCTCTATGTGTGAAGATCTACCCCTCTACTCCTCCTGGAGCTCTCAGATGGAGAGGCAACATCGAGGAGGATGACTGCTGTACGTAAAAGCAGCGAGATTAACAAGATCCTTTATTTTCCTTCTGCCCATGTGATTGGGCTCGACAGTATTTCCGTTAAAATGAGCAGAAAATAAATGAGGTTTTGGTTGAAAACTTTCACAGACACTGACTGGAACCTCGTCCTCTTCAACACGCATTGAGAAAAAAAAAAAAAAAGATTTAAAGAGTCTGAAATGATCGTGAAGCGTCCGAAATATCAGTTTCCTGCTCGTCTCGGAGCAGAAAAAAACATTTCTCATCCCTCGTTTCCATCCCTTTGAGGAGAAACACAAAAGGGGGAACTTTCAGAGGAATCTACGGAGTAAGTTTTTGAGGCACATTGAGAAAAAAATCACAAATTATGAGAATAAAGCTGTAATACTATGAGAGCAAAGTCATAGATTTAAGTCATAATATTACGGAATAAAGTTGTACCTAACAGAAGTAAGTCGTTAACGTGTAGTCTACATCAACCCGACCTGTTCACCTATTCTTACCTCGACCTACTCCTCGTCATATGACTTTAATCTCATAAATCGACAACTTTATTCTCGCAATATTGCGATTAAATTCTCATTATGCGGCCCTAATGCTCCTCATACTATTTTCTAATGTTTTCAACTGAACTTTTTTCTTTTTAAATAATCCCTCAAATGCCATTTCTTCCACTCCTGTGTCTTCAAACAGTCCGATTGGTCCAGATTAAACCAGTTTTCAGTCGGTGTGGTTTCGATACACGTGAATGAAGATATGCACTTTAAACACAACCGGTTTTAAAAATGGAAGAAAAGTTACGTTGCATCCCCTTTTTCTTTTTTTTTTGAAGATGTCGAGATTTTCTTTTTTAGTACCTCACCTGCTCGACACAGTGTGCGTTTGCAAGTGTGTGTGTGTGTGTGTGTGTATGTGTGTATGTGTGTGTGTGTGTGTGTTCACACCTCTCTCTGAAGTAGATCCCGACATGGTACGTGAAGCTGTCACGCCCCACAGGACGCATCATACGTGTTTGTCTTTTTTGTTTTTGTTTTTTGTTGCTGATCGGGGGTGAATGTCTACGATGAAGCCGCTCGCATAATCACGTTCAAGTGTGTTTTGAGGAGGAAGACCAAAGTGCTTATTTTATTACTTTTTTTTTGTTTTTTTTTCGTTTTGTCTCTGCTGGAAAAAAAAGAGAAAAAGAAATAAGAATGTATTTGCAGCATTGTGCTTTACGATATATATTTTGTTTCCCTTTGGAAATACTTTGACTTTTATTTTTGTTGCTTTTTCTCTTCTTTTTTTTTCTCTCTCGCTCTTTTCGTTGCTAATTTGTAAAAAGAAAAAAGAAGAAAAAAAGGCGGTCGAGCTCGTCGTGAGGGCGGGGCGTGTTTGTTTTACTGTGTTTTTAAAGGAACAAAACAAGTTTGAAGACGTATGTATGAACGTGAATCTAAGAAAAGGACTCCATGTTGTGATCCTGTTTTCAGTGAGTCTAAATATTTAGATTTAGGTTTTTTTTTTTGTGAACTGGTCTGTCAACAAGGTCTACGTTTTTATAATAAAAATAAAAAAAAACGAATGTCGAACGATTTGTTTCATGTTATTTGTTTCATCTCACTTGGGTGAGATGGTTCATGAGATCTTAGATCTAGAATTAATGTTTTATAGTAAGACTTAGTTTTAGATCTAGAGTTAATGTTTTATAGTAAGACTTAACACTTGGTTTTAGATTCAACATCTAGATTTACACCAAAATTTAACACTTAACAATGTAAATATAAAGCATGTTCTGACATCTATTTCTGTCTCAAATGACAGAAAATTAACTGTTTAAGTTCAGAGTTTTTTACCAAAAATCAATACAATCAATTAATATATTCTTGTATATCCATGATGCCTTCAGGGCATGAATTTTTTTTCCACTTTTCCAAGAAAACAAAAAAATTTTTTTGAAAAACTTCAGCAAAGTATCAAGTGTATAACCTTATATATTATATATACTTATATATTTGGTGTCATGTCGGTCTCGTGTTTTATATGCATATTTGTTTTAATCTTTATGCTTGAAGCATCAAATATGAAAAAACTATCACCTTTATCATCTCGGATGGAATTAAAAAGAGCAATTTTCTGTTTCGTAAGCAGCAATAAGACGCAGTGACAAATTTAAAAAATCTTTTTTTATTAGAACAATACCGCAGATATAAAGATCTATTGCAATCAAACACTCCCATCAGAACGAAATGTGTGCTTCCAACAGACAGTATGCGCCCCCTCCCTCCCCCAGAGAGAAATAAATTAATGTGAGCTAGATCAAATAAAAACAGGAAAAAGAAAGAAAGAAAGAAAGAAAAAAAGAGAGAAGAATCTTTGCGATGCTGATCACTCCCATCCCCAAGCTCACTTCCTGTTCAGCCGTCAAATAGAAAAAAAAAAACAAACCTCGCACACCTTCAACGATTTGTGATTTGTGAGCTTTAACTTCTGCCAGGAAACAGTTTTTTTTTTCATTTTTCAACTCTTTAAAAAGTTCACATCCAAGTTCAAAAGTGTGAGGCTCACTTCATCGGATCTTCAGAGGATAGCAAACGAGATAAATAACAGAAAATTAAAACGAGAAATTAAAGCTTGTAGTAATCACAATAATCATAATAATAATAATAGCAAAAACAGCAGTGGATAAATTAAAACCATCTGAAGAGAAATAGACAATGTTTGCGGGGGTCCTGAATACGAGCACAGAGGAGGAAGACCGTGTCAGTACTGTGCTAATACTGCAGTTTTACTCCATGTCGATGCTCAGACAGTTTGTCTTTAATCCACCGATTCAAAAGAAAAGACGTCACACAGAGGGATAAACTTATATATATATGTATGTCTGTGACGTGGAGATTTAACCAAGAATGAAAATAAACTAACTTTTTAAAATATAATATCATATGCTTTGGGGTTTTGGTTTTCGAGCGCAAAATCGTCGTTCTGATCCGAGATCAGGCGGGAAAAACGGACTGGGAGGCGTCTGGTCAAGATTGTTGCGCCTCCTGTTTCCTCCTCCTCCTCTTCCTCCTCCTCCTCCTTTTACACACGTGAAGCTCCTCTGGGTTACTCCCACCTCGAGGTGAAGACACAACGCCTCTCCACACTCATCCTTACACTAACATAATTATTTATTGTTTGTTTTTTTTGTTCTTTTTCATATATATTTCATACAAATCTATAACCCAAAATTTTAGAAATCTTATTTACATGGAAAAGTTTTTTTTTTTTTTCAGGTTTAAAAGTGACTATTAACCCCCCCTGCCCCCACCCCCCTGGTTTTCCCCGACATTTCCCCCCGTTGCTACCTTCACAATCATGGAGGAAATCCAAAAAGAACATTTTCCCCACTCTCCTCTTTTTTTTTGAATGCTCTAAAGTGTGAGAACGGCATCCGAGCAGAAACAAAACAAAACAAAAAAAAACACCTCAAAAAACTTTTTTTTCTTTTTTTTTTCCTTAGAGCCACAATTGAACATTTCCTTTTCAAATCAAACCATTAAAACTCTTAAACGTCAACACGGAGGAAAATGTGGGATTACTGAGGGAGGGGGGGTCAGGGGTCGGGGGTGGTGGGGGGGGCTGGTTTCTATGTCTCACACACGCACACACACACGCACACACACACCGCAGTGGGAAGTGGTTTCATGGTGACCAGTGCCAGAGAAGAAGAGAAGATCCAGGTGGACGTACGGACAGAGGACAAGAACCCTCAGCAGTCTCTCTCTCTCCTTTTCTTTTGTTTAATAGCGCCCCCTGGGGGACATTTCTGTGTATTATGCACACACACACACACACACACACACCAGAGATCAGTCTCAGGTGGAGATGGGGCAGCCAGTATGTGTGTGTGTGGTTCAATGTGCTAACATGTGTGTAGTTCTGTGCATATCATTAGAACCAGTGCCTCCCCCAAAGATGAGTGAGCGAACAAGTGAGTCGGATCCCAAGTGTGTGTATGTGTGTGTGTGTGTGTGTGTGTGTGTGTGTGTGTCTGTATGTATGTGTGTTAGAGGGTGCCGTCGGCGGCGCAGCCCGCTCCGGCCGTGTAGCGGAACTCCTGCAGGTTGGAGACGCCGTGGAAGTGAACGAAAGCCCCCGCCACCACCAGGATGTGGAACAACTGGTGAGAGTGGAACTGTGGACGAGAGACAGAGAGAGAGAGAGAGAGAGAGAGGAGAGAGAGAAAGAGAGGGACACGTTGTTATTGTCATTGTTGTTATTGTCGTCGTCGTTATTGTTGTTATTGTTGTTGTTGTCGTCGTTATTGTTGTTGTCGTTATTGTCGTTGTCGTCGTCGTTATTGTTGTTATTGTCATTATCGTTGTCGTCGCTGCCATCATTATTGTTGTTGTTGTCGTTGTTATTGTTATTATCATTGTTGTCATTGATGTCATTATTGTTGTTGTTATTGTTGTTGTTGTCGTCATTATCGTTATTGTCGTTGTTGTCATTGTTGTCGTTGTTGTCGTTATTATTGTCGTTGTCGTTATTGTTGTCGTTGTCGCTGCCGTCATTATTGTTGTTGTTGTTATCATTGTCATCGTTATTGTTGTTGTTGTCGTTATTGTTATCGTTGTTGTTATCGTTGTCATTGTTGTTATTGTTGTTGTTATTGTTGTCGTTATTGTTATCGTTGTCGTTATTGTTGTCGTTGTCGTTGTTGTCGTTGTTGTCGTTGTTGTTGTTATTGTTGCTATTGTCGTTGATATTGTCGTTGTTATCGTTGTTGTTATTATTATTATTATCATCATTATTATTATTATTGTTCTTATTATTATTATGAGTCCAAGACAAATTGTATACAAATTGTATTGTATACACTATATGTTGGAGAGTAGTAAAAAAGATAAATTCCAAAAAGACACAATGCATAGAGTAAAATTCATATATTATAATCTAACAGTGAGATGGAACAATTGAAAAGGTTGGTGTGTATTCTTTTGACTTAATCCAAAAACAAAAAATGAGAAGTGCATAAAATGCGTAAAACGTCCCGTTAGAGTTAAAACGGAAGGTGTTCACATGCATGTGTGTGTGTGTGTGTGTGTGTGTGTGTGTGTGTGTGTGTGTGTGTGTGTGTGTGTGTGTGTGTGTGTGTGTGTGTGTGTGTGTGTGTGTGTGTGTGTGGGTGTGGGCCACTCACCCAGATGTCACACTTGCCGGGGAAGAACCTCTCCGGGATGCGGGCGGCGTACAGACACGCCCCGGTGATGTAGAGCGTGGCCATGAGCAGCAGCCAGCCCATCTGGCCCATGGTGGTGGCTTTGATCAGACCCTCGCTGATGACGAAGTGCAGGGTGGGCACCACGCCGCTCAGGCCCAGGCCCACAAACACGCCTAGCACACAGACAGACAGAGGCTATGACGACCAAATACTCTCAATGGAAACACGGTCGAGTCAAGTAGAGTAGAGTAGAATCGAGGAGAGTCGAGGAGAGTCGAGGAGAGTCGAGGAGAGTCGAGGAGAGACGAGTCAAGTACAGTCGAGTAGTCGAGGAGAGATGAGTCGAGTCGAGTAGAGTCGAGTAGAATTGAGTACAGTAGAGTCAAGTTGAATTGAGTACAGTAGAGTCAAGTTGAATTGAGAAGAGTTGAGCAGAGGCCAGTCGAGTGCAGTCGAGTCGAGTACACAAGAGTAAAGTTGAGTCATGTAGAGTGAGTCGAGTACAGCAGAGCCAAGTCAAGTTGAGCAGTGTCAAGTAGAGCTGAGTAGAATATAGTTGAGACAAGTACAGTCGAGTACAGAAGAGATGAGTAGAGCAGAGTCGAGTCCAGTGTAAACATAAATGTGTGTAAAAAGTGTTCCTACTACACTTTTGCAATATGCTTCTATCTTTAAAAAGCAACCTTGTGAGGGTGTAGAAATGTTTTAGCAATATTTGTAAAGAAGTTTAGGTTTAGGTACACGAAACTCGGTCTCACTCTACCTGCTCTGACTCCTCTGTACTGCGGCGTGGCGAAGAAGTCGCACTGGGAGACGGTGATGGCGGCCAGTCCCAGTATGCACACCACTATCAGGTAGATGAAGCAGGGCTGCGGCGAGCAGTAGAAGGAGTAGTAGAGCCAGGGCACGAAGGAGCCCATGATCAGGAAGGCGATCCCGCTGTAGTCCAACCTGGAAAACAGCAAGAAAAGAAGAAGAAGAAGAAGCGATGAAGTGACAGAGCATTGTAATGGAGACAAAAATAAAATTCACTTTTTTTTTAAGTGGCACAAAATACGGCAATCAAATTAAAGCTTGACTTACATAAATAGCAAAAACATAAAAATGGTGCAAAAAGTCCCTAATGCCTTGAAAAGAGTCTTAGACACGTTTTAAACAAGTGGAAAGTTTAATGTTGAACCTGAAATGGAAACAAGTGGCTTCATGTCCATAAATAATCTAGAAACGGAGTTAACACTGATTGCAAACAGTGTTGGGAGTGAAATTTTTGTCCGACTGCACGACAACATTTATCTCCAAGGGGAGCTTGGTGCAGAGCAGCTCTTTGAGCAAAGTGGCTCTTCAGCCTGGATTGAACTTGCTCTGGGACCGTGTGGCTCTTACTTGGAGAAGATTTTGGAGACGCCCTCAGAGTGGCAGTAGACCGTGTGGAAGAGCCAGGAGAAGGAGAGGCAGAGGATGGCTCCCAGGAAGAACATCCCGATCACCACCTTCTCCTGCACCGGCGCCACGAACGACATGTTGGGCCGGAACATGTACATGAGGCCGAGGCAGAGGAAAAACAGGCATCCTGCAGGGAGAGAGAGAGAGAGAGAGGGAGAGAGAGAGAGAGAGAGAGGGAGACGGAGAGAGAGAGAGGGAGTCAGAGACATGAATCAAACAAGTCAAAAAGCAGCAATAGCTTAAAATCTGACCAAGGGTGCAGTACCTCTGCGTATCCACTAGGTGGGACACTAGTCTGGCTCTGAACTGTACATGCTGCTTTTGGCTCATACAAAGTGTACGAACGACAAATGGTTCAGTTTGAAGACACAAATCCAGCTAATCCACTAAAATCCCCAGTAATTTTTGTGGATTTGACAACTTTTAATTTTTCTCTTATACAAATCCACAGCTCAGCTATCATTTTTTTCTTCACGTATATCCTCATAGCTGAAAAAAAGCAACATCCTTGTATTTCTCATCCATGTGTAGTTTCAGCTGATTTGTCAGTACAGGACCATTTTTGTGAGGCACCTGATAATGAGAAAACAGTTTTCTGGGCCTTTGTGTCGCCTACCTAACAGGTGTGTCCAGATGTTTCCCGTCTCCGTGTGGATTCTGAAGATGCTCTTGAAGCAGGCGCGGAACGAAGGCATGGGCGGCCTGTGGCCGTGCAGCAGGAAGTCGTTGTCCTTCAGCCAGTCGGGCAGCACGTCGTGAGGTATGACACGCCACCGGCCCTCCCAGACCTGGCGGAGCAGAGCACGCACACGCAAATGTCACGTTTATACCTTGGGAGGTGAGAGGCTGAGGCTGAAACGCACAAAACACATAGTTTACCTGCAATCACTGAACAGATGCAGCTGAAGATGCTGCATGTACGCAGATGATAACAACTTGTTTGGACAAGATAACAAATTGTTTGCCCGAGATAACTTGTTTGCAAAAAGTAATAACTTGTTTGCACTAGCCTGTAACTTGTTTGCACAAAATAACTGTTTAGACTAGAAAGGAACTTGTTCACTTTAGATAATAACTGGTTGTTATCATCTTGTTGCTTGTTCGCACAAGATAACTTGTTGCGTGACACAACTTGTTTGCACAAAATTTGTTCGCACAAGGTAGTAACTTGTTCACACTAGAAAACCTGTTTGCACGAGGTACTAACTTCTTCACACAAGGTAGTAACTTGTTGGCACAAGATAATAACTTCTTTGCGTAACATAACTTGTTCGCACTAGCAAATAACTTGTTCTTACGAGGTAATATCTTGTTTGCACAGGGTGGTGACTTGTTTGCATTAGATAGGATAGCAACTTGTTTGCATTACAAAATAACTTGTTCGTACAAGATAATTTATTCGGACAGGAGAACTCATTTGCATAAGATGAAGACTATTCAACAATATATTTGTAGATGTGTCACATTGGTTTCGTACGTGTGTGTTTCAGATTCAGATTCATGATATAACAGACTGAGAGGCGTGCTGCTGACCGGGGCTGGATGCTAATCATGAGATAATCACCATGTGCACACAGTATTGCGATCTTGAGCAAGAGCATGCAGGATTCTGCTGTATGACAGTCAGTGTTGAAGCGGTAGTTTTGTAAGGCGACCGTGAGCACCTTAAGTGATAATACGCATTACAGTAAGTCTCATGTGCTCACAAGGTAGAAAGCCATGACCTGAAAGACCACGGAGACTCTGTACAGAGAGGCGGGGGTCTGAACGGGTCACCCGAGTCGAACGAGTAAAAATAGAATAAAAAGATATGACAGTGGCAGCGTTCAGATCAGATGCAGGGACGTCTGTGTGTGTGTGTGTGTGTGTGTGTGTGTGTGTGTGTGTGTGTGTGTGTGTGTGTGTGATCACGAGTGTGAGTAGTGTAGGAGTCAAATGCACGGCATCAGGGTCAAGTGAAGTAAATAAATAAACTGAAGCCTGATACGTTGGAGAGAGAGAGAGAGAGAGAGAGACCCCGCTGACAGCTCCTCTCCCCGTGATTCATCTCCCTCATTTACCACCTGCCGGCTGAGACTCCAGCGGGCTCTCTGCGTGTGTGTCTCTGTGTGTGTGTGTGTGTGAGTGTGCGTGTGTGAAAGCCGGGGTACGAGTTCACGTTCCTCCAGGTTCCCATTCCTTGAAGCTGAGATTATTTTCCAGGACTTTTCCAGGACATTTTCAGCCGCTACAGAGACAAGTTATCATGTCATGCACTGATACGTTCCCCTGTCCCACTCTGGTCCACACTTTGGTCCAGTTGTAACTTTCATTTACCTCGATTGTTACCTAGATGTTCATTCTTCTGACATTGTGTTCTCATTGTGATATTTTCAGAGTTCCCAGTCCTAACCGGAAGTTATTTTCCAGGACTTTTCAGCCTGTGGTGGACCATGTCGACTAAAATGATTTAGGAAGAGTTACAAATCATTTTCCAGGATCAGGATCCAGATCCAGGATCACAATATCTTAAGAATTTTTTCTTGTTTTCAAAATGTTTTCCATGTCAGGAAATGGTCAAACATTTTCCAGGTTTTCCAGGACACGTGGGTGGGAACCCTGCATTTTATGGTTTTATTGGATTATTCTACTGGGTTTACTCAGGGCTGTCTGTGTGAGTAGAACAAACACCGCTCTTGGCGGAGATGGACAAATTAAATGTGTGTGTTTGTGTGTGTGTGTGCATGTGTGTGTGTGTGTGTGTGTGTGTTACCTTGTGTACGAACTCCTCCATCCTCTCCATGGCGTGATGCGCCTGCAGCAGCGGAGTCATCCCCATGAAGCCTTCGTCGCTGCTCCTCTCCTCCTCTTCCTCCTCTTCCGCCTTTTCCCCTCCTTCCCTTCCTCTGTCATCCTGCTCTTTTGTTCTTCTGTCTCTGTCGCACTCTGGGACGCTCTGAAGGGACACACACACACACACACACACACACAGTCAGGACAGAGCAATCGATGCATTTCCAACACCTGGGACGTTTGTTCTTGTTTGAATGAGGAGCTGGAAAACAAAGTCTGAACTTTAAGTTGCGTTTTTCTCGGATGCGTCAAAGTGTGAGTGCGTGACTGACAGCCACCTCAGACGTGTGTGTGCGACTTTATCGACCCCCCCCCCCCCTCCCCTGCTTGCATAATGCTAATGAAATCCAACGTGGCAGGAGAAACTTCCTTCCAGGTTCATTATCGATCATCTTGCATAACCTGCCGCTGCCTGGTGATGCTCATCGAACAAACGTGTGTGTGTGAGTGTGTGTGTGTGTGTGTGTGTGTGTGTGTGTGTGTGTGTGTGTGTGTGTGTGTGTGTGCTGCACATAATTCCCTCCTGACCTTTTTTAAG
>CM055209.1:9062242-9214742 GCA_029224185.1 Karalla daura | reverse complement strand
GGTAACTAACCCTATCAGTGCGTGGCAGGCACGGCATAAGTTTAGCCCTGGTGATTCAATGACTCAGGTATTTTAATGGATCTTGGGTGTGAGATGTGCAGGTAAATGGAGGATTCAATGTAGTTGTTTTTCCTTTCCAAGAAGAAGGTCACATATGGCAGTGTTTTTTTTTTCAAGAGTCTCGAGACAAAAACGGGAAGTGCCACCACCGATTCCCTTTATTCTATTTTACATTTTTTAGTTTTCTTAGGCCTTTTGGAGACTTGTTCGTGCTGCAATTAGGATCTGGCTAAGGGCCGACGATTATCTGATCCGCACTTAAAAATAAGAACTTAATCCGTCCTCTACTTTGTAGAAAAAGCCACAAGAAACACTTAACTGAAGTTCAGTATCCATCCAGGATTTTGTGTGTGTGTGTGTGTGTGTGTGTGTGTGTGTGTGTGTGTGTGTGTGTGTTTGTGTGTTTTGGCAGAAAAAAAAAAATCAAAAATAACAACCTCAGGCACTTTTTTCACGCGGGTGCAAGTCAAGCCGCTCGTACAGACACGGGAACGAGAGAGCGAGAGAGAGAGAGAGACAGAGAGAGAGAGAGAGAGAGAGAGAGAGAGAGAGAGAGAGAGAGAGAGAGAGAGAGAGAGAGAGAGAGAGAGAGAGAGAGAGAGAGAGAGGGGAGCAGGAGTCCTGGGAGACAGTGGCCGGCAGATTAAATGAGGCAGTCTCTCTTAAAAAGGCCCCTGAAGACCGCTCTCACCCTCTGGTCCCACACGGAGTAAAAGCATAAATCCAGCTCCCCTCAGACTCATTATCAGCATGCAGTTTGTAGACCGGGCTAATGACTTTCACCTGAGTAATGACGCTCACATATACGCGCTCACCTGGAGCCCTGTGTGTTACAGTGTGTGTGTGTGTGTGTGTGTGTGAGTGTGTTACAGTGTGTGTGTGTGTGTGTGTTAAGAGGGCTCTAATTAGCCCGCATGAGATAAGTCTGGGCTGGACGTGATAACGGAAAAACGACATTTTGGGGAAGAAATCTGGAACTTGGGACTTTTAGACCAAATGTAAATAAAGTCACGTGTTGTGCTGTTTGGGAGGAGGAAGAGGAGGAGGAGGAGGAGGAGGAGGAGGAGGAGGAGGAGGAGGAGGAGGAGGGACGCAGGAAACCTTTCCCGGCCAATCAGACCTTTGGCTGAAACTCAGCCGGCCAATCCTGAGTGAGGGGCTCTACAGCTTGCGGCCGACCAAAGAGGAAAGAGCTCACCCTTGTACACTGTGACCCTCTGCCCAGCACAGACAGAGAGAGAGAGAGCGAGAGACGTTCGACATGTGACTCACACATGCACAGTGCTCTCCTGGGACCAAAACAATTTGGAAAAAGACGCCAAGACCCTGAAAAACAAGACAGCGTGTTCCAAACACACACACGCACACACACACATGCCAGCAGACAGCGTGCTGGGGGACACCGCCAGACAGACCTCTCTCCCTCCCTCTCTCTCTCTCTCTCTCCCTCTCTCCATCTCTCACTCTGTTCTCGACCGTGACCGCGACACGAGTAACACAGATATTTATCACACCGTTCACAGCCAGAGAGGACCCCAATCAAGGGTCCTCACTGTTTTTAAGCCACTTCAAAGTCGCTTTCTTTAATCTTTCTGGTTGAAGCGTCGTTGGCCTGGAGAGTGGACGTCACACTGGGTATTGCCTTGTAGTGCTGGAAGAGCCTTTTAAGAGCCTTTGACTGATCTGCTTTCTAGGGGACTTTTTTTCCAATTATTTGAGCTTTTGCATGCAATTATCTTAAAGCTAGCGCATATATTTCAAAACGCCCCCCTGTACCACTGACTTGCTTTATACTCCCTCTGGAAACACTTCGTTTTTCATCTTGGGTTTGTTGAATAGCAACGGTGCAAGCCAAGCCATGGGCTGTACGTACAGTAGGTCCAAAAGCGGATAGGATCTGAGGCGTTCCTGATGGGACCAAATATTCCATAAGGTCCATTTCACACCAGAGAGCATGGGGCTAGACGACAGGATTGATGCCACTCTGAGCATTAAATGAAAGGTCGAACCTTAGAACGGAGTGTGAAAAAGTCCGGCCTCGTCCAAGGTCTAGACAATCTGCCAAACGGCACCTTCACGGCTCAGTAATTAGCATCTCGGTTTTTTGAATCCGAGATGTGTGTGAGACGTCTTCTTGGCCCGTCAGGACCAGTTATCAGACGACTGGTAGACAGCAGGAAATTACAGATCCCCAGCCGAGAGCCAGTCCCACCGACAATCGCCTCCCCACGAACAACAGATGATTGTCTTTATTCATTTTTTACATTTTTTGTGTCGTATTTGTTTATGTGTGCTCGCTACACTGTCACATCTCAGTGAGATGTCTCAGAATGTCTCAGGGTTCCCACTCCAGACCAGAAACTATTTTCCAGGACGTTTCCAGGACATTTGCAGCCTGTGGCAGAACTTAAGGCGATAACTTTTAACCTGTTTGCATTCACTCACAGGGCAGGGGGGGGGATAAATGACTTTCCACGATCACTTAACAAATTCCAGGATGTATGATTTTCCATGTTTTCCACGACTGCAAAACTGATGAATCATTTTCCAGGTTTTCCAGGACTCGTGGGAAGCCTGACATCTGAGGGACCGGGGTGGTCGACAGGTACAATATGAGGAAGTGAATCTGGGCGTCAGATCCACCTGCTCCTCAGAGCATTGTTCACAGTTTATTGGTATTTCCCCTCGTTTTTTTTTTTTTTTGCTTTTTTTTAATTCCCCGTCTCTAGCTTGTATGCAGTAAACTTCACACAGCTCTGTGTTTTCTGGCTGCCAGTCTCCTCTTACTCATCGCCGTTCACAACGTTTTGTTTGCCCCCCACTTTGCTGCAGAGCTAAATGTGCATGTTTCAGACCATATTCGCTCTCTGGTTAAACTGCTCTAACACTAAAAAGGTCACGTTAACCTCAGACTCCATTAGCCTCCTCAGCTGTGGCGCTCAGCAGGATGTTTTCTCCTCTCCCCAGAAAATCTCATTTTCATTAGCGACATTAGTGCAAACTTTCTGTCGAGAACGACTCCCTAACAACGGCGAACGCTCCCTGTGATCCCCCCCCCTCCGAATCTTAATTTACTTAAATTGAATTTAACAATCTGCGGGAAAAACACACACACACACACTCCGAATTGGACTTTTAATGAGACTGAAAGTTTGGCATTCAGGGTTTACCAGTGTTACACTGTAAGTCTTTAGAGATGTTATTAGGGAGTCAGTCGGGAACACTGCATGTACTTCATGTGTCTCCAGGTGTCTCCGACCCCTCGTCTGGGACACTTTGTGCTCTCTTTCTGCTGTGGACTTATTTGACCTCCAGACTAAAAATCTAAATTGCTAGCCATCAGTCCTTATATCTGTCTGTCCATCCTGGGTGAGGATCCCCTCCTCTGTCCCTCTCACCTTTTTTTCCCTGTCAGGGGTTTTCTTTTTTGCGAGGGCCTGAGGGCACTTCACAAAAGTTGCTCACTTTCGTAAAGTGCCTTGAGATATTGTCTGTTAGAAACTGTGCACTTAAAATAAATACACAAAATGGAGTTGAGTCGAGTCCAAACTAGTAATGTCCCACCCAGTCCACCACTAACTGACCTAAACATGCATGTTTTTGGAAAGTGGGAGGAAACTGCAGCATTCCGGTCAGGATTAGACCCAGGGAACTGGTTAGCGTGAAGCGTTAGCGGCGGCCGTACGTAGCCCAGTTCTGAGTGTGAATCTGGCGCTATAAGCTCATCAAGACACAGCTACCCGCCCACCATGCTCACGGAATAAATAAGAGCAGTGCCCACGTACATCCGCTCCCTCCACCGTCGACTCTGCTGTTTACCGGGGAACACCAAACTCCACACAGAAGGCATTTCCTACTCGGCAATTAGGCCGAAACTGTTTGGCAAATACAAACGTATTGTTCCGAAATAGTGTTTTCTGTAAACGGAGCAGGGAGACCAGCTGCAAAACAGGAAGTTCGCACTAAAAAGTACTGTTTTCTTTTTTAAATAAGAATACAAAAAAAGGAAAACCGTAACCATCTAACCTGATGGCAGGATGTGTGTATCGCTTAAGTCAGTCACATACACACACACACACACACATTCTGGAGACACACGCCTACTGTGCAATGTTGAAAAATTCACCTGTGAGGGTGTCAAAGACAGGACTGTTGTTACCGCCCCGGGGCCCAGGGGGGGCCCCGTGTGGGCTCTCAGGTGTCAGCAGTGTTGTGTTTCAGCAGGTAAAGAGCCCACACACACACACACACACACACACACACACACACACACACACACACACACACACACACACGAGTCGTCACAATGCAGACACGCACACACACAGCCGCTATTGTGTTTCAGCCGAGCGGCTCCCTGCTGATTGCTGTTCACACTGAACAACAGAGCGGCACCTCTGTTGTGTGTGTGTGTGTGTGTGTGTGTGTGTGTGTGTGTGTGTGTGTGTGTGTGTGTGTGTGTGTGTGTGCAAACACAAACAGGGCCCTGACAGGAACACGAGCGATCCCTAAGAGGCGGCGCATTTTGATCTTGTGTTTGATCGGCTGGATAGTCGCCTTCACGGGGCTCTAATCTGAGCGTGTTTGTTGGTAAACGCGTTTGCTTTCCTTCCAGGAAGGCGTCTGTGTTTAGACACAAAAGGCCTATTTTTAGGAGCCGCACGTTCGATATCCCACATCGCTCCAGATGAGTGGGAGCCCGACTCTGATGGGAGGGGTGGTGGTGGTGGAGGGGGGGGGGGGGGGGGGGGGGGGGGGGCAAAGATGGGCCGACCCCATCGTGGCGCGCCGCTAATTACCATCGCGCGGGATGGCTCATCAAGGAGTCTGAAAGGCCTTGAGGGCGTAGAGGGTGTCGATAAGGAGCGCAGGCTTGGGAAATGGGCTCAGGTTTAAACAAAACAGCAACAACAAGAAAAATCAGGCTGCAGAGACCTGACAGAGAAACCAGAGGGATCTAATTACACACGGTTTGATTCTCCACTCTGCCTCTGAGCAAGGCACCAATGGTCCAGCTCCCAAGGCCCTTAACAGAAGACTGCATCCATCTTTTATATACAGTCTATGGTTCCAACCATAGAACCAGAAGACTGCATCCATCTTTTATATAGTCTATGGTTCCAACCATAGAACTGGAGACTACGTCCATCTTTTATATACAGTCTATGGTTCCAACCATAGAACTGGAGACTACGTCCATCTTTTATATACAGTCTATGGTTCCAACCATAGAACTGGAGACTACGTCCATCTTTTATATACAGTCTATGGTTCCAACCATAGAACTGGAGACTATGTCCATCTTTTATATACAGTCTATGGTTCCAACCATAGAACTGGAGACTACGTCCATCTTTTATATACAGTCTATGATTCCAACCATAGAACTGGAGACTACGTCCATCTTTTATATACAGTCTATGGTTCCAACCATAGAACTGGAGACTATGTCCATCTTTTATATACAGTCTATGGTTCCAACCATAGAACCTGAGGACTACGTCCATCTTTGGTTGTGCCACAGTTTCTTAACTTATCTGCACGGGCACCTGGTGGAGAGGGTTTGGATCTCGCCTTTATGCAAACACGTTTTCGTGTCTCCAGCTCCTTCACGACCGTGTCACTTCTGCTTTGCATTTCGCCGCTTCGGCTCCACTGTTTTTACACAGAAAAACACTCACACGCGCGCTCTGCGTTCCCCCTCATGTTCTCCACTCAAAAGTTCTACTAATAACCTACCCGTCGCTAAAATTAGAACTTTAAAAAAGGCGCTTGTGTCCCGAAACCTTGGTAAACCAATTTTAAAATCTAAACCGGTTGAGGTCAAATTATCTTCTGAGGTTTAATTTTGTTTAATCTTACCTTCTGATCTGTGGAGACAAGTGCTCGCTGTGCTAAAACACACATGAGGCGACAGACTGGGACGGGACAGGAATACTCAGTATATACCGAGCCAAACATCCTGTATAAATCCTAACACTGTGTGTGTGTGTGTGTGTGTGTAGCGTATGATTCACAGCCATGCTGACTCTTCACAAAATGAAAAAACCTGTTCTCATGGATTCAGATTCTAATCGTAGATTAAAAAAATAAAATAAAAACACACCCCCGTGTGTCTTCAAGTTACAGTGCGGAGGGATGCTGCAGGTCACTGTCTGCTCCGGAATATTCCTCTTCCCAACTTACAACGTCTTGTTAATTATTAATGTGAGGGTTGTGTGTGTGTGTGTGTGTGTGTGTGTGTGTTTTGATGGGATGGTTTTACTGTGTGACTGGTCGAACCACACCGCGCCACATGGCTGGGAACCAACCAGATGTCAGCCTCTTTGTGTGTGTGTGTGAGACAAATATTCAGGAGCTGTAACGATCCTATTGGTTCGGATGGGAAGGATGTCTCTGGATAGTATCTACATCTGCAAATACTGTTTAACGTATAATGATAATAATGATGACTAAGGGAGGACAGAGATCAGACCCTTGTGGAACACCTATGTTAAGTGTGTGTGTGTAGGCGTGTGTGTGTGTGTGTGTGTGTGCTGCTCACCCCATTTTGCGAGATACACTCTGAGGTGCTGAGGTGACTGGTTGAGGAACCTGAGGTGGTGTCTCCTTCCTCCCGGGGGCTCATGGGAGCTGCGGGCGGGCTGTCCTCCGCGTGCTGAACGAGGTTGGAAGTTCTGTGGCGCAGCACGAAGGCCTGGCCCTCGGCCCCGCTCGTCTCTCCTCCGTCCAGCTTGAGACGCTGGACCGGCCTCCACGCAGAGAAGACCTGATGGGGACTAGATCCAGAGGGGCGCGAATCTGCTGGGACTGAGTGGGGACAGATATGGGAGATGAGCTGGTGAGGAAACCAGAATGTTGGAATATAACAGTGTTATAAGATGTTATAACAGTGACAGTAAAGATAAGGTAAGTGGTTTATTTATCTCCAAAGGGAAATTGGTCTGTTCTCAAATTGTTCTCAAGAGTGATAATAGGATTAAGTTGAACCAGGAAAAAAGGTAAAAGATGTTTATAGGTGACCCACCTGGACTCCACTGTTGAGGCTGAAGTCTCTGATATCTTCACTTTGGGGAACTTAACTGGAAAAAGAGAGGAGAAATAATTGACAATTTTGTTTTCAAATCCTCAAATGTAAAATTAAAGTAATGAAAATCTCAACAAAAACACAAACACAAAACTGGCAATAACTGTTAAAACCAATTCTCTCCCAACGACACAATACCGTGTGTGGCGGTTTCCTGAACAATAACAAACACAGGCCAATAAACAAAGCTTCAGCTGAGACCTTAAGTGCCCTATAAACTACATCGCAGCCATCTAACCTCCGATCAGACCTGACCGCTCAGTGCTAATATACGACAGCGGGGGCAGCATCTAGTATCTGGTCACTAGATGTGGATCCTCCGTCACAAGAGGAACCATTCATTCATCGGACGCCACTTGGCTGTTGGTTCATCTCTGTCCCTTTATTGAAAAAAAAAACAGTCACCAAGGTTTTCCAAACGCTGGATGGACTGACAGCGGCAGCCAATTAGAAGCCGCCGAGTTGCTGTCATGGAGGGTTGCCTAGCAACAAGAAGTCTCAAGGACGAGACCAAAAGACGAGTGCGCACAGGAAGTAGACGAGATGCCGACCGTTTTCTTTTCTTTTTACCCTTTCATCCGTCTCCAGACACTTCACTTTTCTACAGTTTTTATTGGACTTCACCTGAGGATGTGATACCATTTCAATTCCACTTTAACCAGAAGACAATTGCTCTACAAGCCGATGCTCTATTTGATTGATAAATACCTTAGAAAGTTTCAGAGGAGATCGTCGTCATGGCAACAGCAGTAAACACCAATGCCTTCGACCACAGCCTGAATGTTTGCAATCATCTGTGGCTTGAGATGGCACGCACACACACACACCAACTCGGCTCTGCACGACTTCTTCTTTTTTTTTTGTACCACAGCTCGTTGTGTGAATGGCGAAAGCTGCAGCTGCGTGCTCTCATATCAAGTCATGTCACTGCAGAGATCGTGTGTGTGTGTGTGTGTGTGTGTGTGTGTCACCTCATCTATAAGAACCACACACAGAGCGCAAAACAGGACGCAGGGTGTATATATAAGTATACCCACCGAGCCCTGGACCACTTCATTTACCACCTCACCCCCCCCTGCCACCACAAACATGGAGTACATTAGGGGATTACACACTCGAGGAGGAGTGGGGGGTGGGGACACATGCCTAAATATATTTGCGTGTAAACACACACACTGCTCGGACCGCTGGGACCCTACCAACCAAAGGGCTGTGCTTAAGCTAGAGCAACACCATGTAAATAAGGAAACAAACAAGGACTTTGCATCCCTAGCAAGAAGGTCCCCGCTTTGAAACTTCATCAGATCGTGTGTGTAGGTTGTGTCACGGTACTCTCACAGTCCAAAACATGTATGTTTAGGTCGACTGGAGGCTAAATCGCCCAGAGGTGCAACCGTGACGGCGAATGACGTGTGAGCTGGGGAAACACTATTAAGGTACAAAGAAGGTGAGATAATGGATGGGTGGATGGAAACAAGCTCCTTTTGTCAGGCTACATAGCATCAAATTATATCATAAATGGCATAATGGACTACAAACGGTGCCTAATATTCTGAATAGGGGGAAAACGCTCATTTACTTCGGTCACGTTTCTTGACTTACTCACTTTAAAACACAAAAACTTAACTCGGAAAGGACTCGACAAAGCCTGAGCTCCGAGTTGTAAGCGAGTAAGCATATTCATAGTTCTTTTTTTGTTGTCTGGTGAATGATCGCGATCGGAGATTGGAGCGATTGAACACGGAGAGAGAGAGAAAAGCGCATTCATGAAACACCAGCGGCATCGACGGGCAGACAGTTCAGCGGCTCCGCGCCGCCGAGACGAGACAGTGGATTATTTGAGGCGAGCGGGCCTGCGGGCGAGTCCCCTGATCGAAGTCCAACACTTATGCGCACACACACACACACACACACACACACACACACACACAGAGTCGGTTCAATCAATCTTTCCGCTTTTCCTTCCCTCCCTCCTCTTCCTCTGCCATCGACTGTTTTTTGAAAATTACATTGACCCTCTTTGTTTCCTCCTTTTCTTCTCTTTTTTTTTTTGTTTGAGTAACTGCACCCTTATTTTCTGCCAACGATGAAAAGTGTGATTTCATGCCGGGGGCCTTATTAGCCGGGAGCGGGAGGAGGGTAAAAAGGGAATAAACTACTAAATAAACTACTTCTGATGGGCTCTTTTTATCCCCCCTCATCACTGTAGTCGATTCCTGAGATAACGGGCTTGTGCCACACAAGAACCAGAACATGATTGAAATGACACAGGGTTTTCTTTTTGTTCTGCGGGGGTCTGATAACAGTCTGGACGCAGTGGACAAGGCCATAAAAGAAACATTATAAGAGATTTGTGCGGACCGCCGTCTCGTTTTTTAACCCCACCGAACGAGAGGAAAACGCCCAGCAAGGTCATCAAACCAAGTGGAGGCGAGTCGGAGGCAGGTCGCGCTCATTTTTCCAGCTGCGTTCCTATTGTTTAGCGAGACGTCCGCAGTCGCGTTGCCCGCAGACAGGGGACAACGTCACCACACGGGGCCCACGCGCTCCGGAGCCGCTTCGAAGACTGGACCGTCCAACAGGCAGATGGCGGAGAACAGACCGACCCCGCCGCGTTAAGATAAAAAACACGATGAAGCATCGCAAACCCAAATGGAGCTTCCCGGGACGGGAGCCAGCCCCGAACACAGAAGTTTCAGTTTCTCTGTCAACAGCTGACACATTATGTCGACAACAGGAAGTGAGATGAGTCATGGAGACGTTCCGTGCGGGCTGGAAAACGTAGCAGCGCGATCTTTGTTGTTCTTCGTGTCCCTGGTTCAAGTCTTTGGGATTTCGGCGAAAAACAAACAAAAGCTTTCTGCAATGTTTCCCGGCAGCTGCGAGAAGAAACAATCAAACTGTCCCGCAGTGATTGTCAAAGCCCGGGAAAGAAGCAGCGCAGCAGCGGAGGAAGCAGACCCGTGACTTACGGGGTAAACCTGGGTCATGAGGAGAGAGAGTAACTAATACTCCCTCCTCCTCCCCCTCCTCCTCCTCCTCCTCCCTCTGCTCGCCCTTCATCTGTAGAGGCCTCAGGCAAACACCCCCCCCACCTGCTTTTTTTTTTTGTTTTATCTGCTCCGGAGCCATTGGCCTTAATACATAAAACCGACCAAGCAATTATGACTGTCAGCAAAACAGACAGTCTCCGGGTTGAACCCTCTGACCCTTTTCCTTTTGTCATTGTCCTCCGCGCTAACACGGATGCTACACAACGGCCGGTTTCATCAGAAATGCCTCAGGTGCTGTTTTGTAATCCCATTTCGAGGCGTAGGAATATCAAGTCGCTTTCTGTTTCAGGGTAGCCTGGCGACTGCGTGGAGGCTTTCCTCCGATTGGCTGTCTCACCTGTCACTCAAACGCGTGACTTTACGTTCCTCGCTAAACATCAGAGTTTGCCAACTTTTCCAGGAATTACGAGGCATCACAGAAGGTCATATGTAAACGACAAAACCTTTACGTTATTTTGCAGAGTCTTATCTCGTCTCATCTTATTCTGCTCTACACACTCCCCCAGTCTCGAGCTGCATTTCAAGGACGTGATGACACTTTTGGACCCGCCCCCCCACGTCCCTGTCCGGGTGCAGTACCGTTTCTCAACAGAGCCCACGTTAAAATGCTTTTTTTTTCATTCTGGGTCCTTTGAGACTTAATAGTCTTGACTTTACGAGCCCAACCATCAATAAGCATTATCGCCCTATAAGCACGGACGCTATTGAGCTCGTAATATTGATGCTATCGATCCGGGCCCTGGATCAATAGCAGCAGTCCTCTGAGCTCTGTCTGTGCATGTCTTGCAGGCTTCAGCAAGTGAGCGAGTGAGTGAGTGAGCGAGTGAGCGAGTGAGCTGATTTTGTCACAGCACAAAGACCAGTATTGATCTATTAATATCAGCGTGGATAACGTGACCCTTGATCTCAGTGAAATGTCATCCTCGGGGGCAGAGCGTACAGTAGATGGATTGGCGAGAGGCAAAGAGTTGCAAAAATAAGCAGATATGTCAGACTCGTCTCTGTTTTCCACTCTCCATACAACAGATCTTATGTGCAGGACAAATCAGTGCATGTTCCGAGGTCCTGAAACGACCTTAATACATTCCAATCCATTTATAACGCTCAATTAGCTTTTGAGGAGATCAAACCTGTGCCTTTTGCGATATATTCTTGTGTTTTTCCAACCACTGGTCCACACATGGCTTCCCAAACCCCTGTTCCAGCCGCAGTAATGTTTGCTGTGATGTTTACCAATGAAGTGCGCTGAAATGAGACTCCCACGGGTCAGATGCACTTTTTTTTCTGTCTTATAAATACAAGAGGAGACAGTCATTTTTAGAAGTACTCGTCTTAGCCTGCTGGAGGGACTCACATAAAGAGACGTACATATATATATGTGACCCATATAAAGAGGTGAATATGAGGCTGACCATAATACAGTTTGGTTTTGGAGGGCTGAACATGCTAACTTGTGAACTTCAGGAAGACATTTTAATCACATTTGGCTATCTAATAGATCTACATCATGCGGCAAAAAGGTAAACAAACCCTATTCCTTGGAAAAGTTAATATTATAACCCTTCTGTGGTCATTTTAAGACATATATACATTCAGAAAACCAGTTGGGAGCATAAAAACATGAGCTTGTGTAATAATTTTAACCATCTTTCCTCTGTTGATCTTCATCTGCAGAGGATGAACTGTTCTCTACTAAAGGCATTAAATCCACATTTCTACACTTTAAACTCTCCATCACATGATCGGACACACAGTTTCTTTGAACCCTGGGCTGCACTTTGAGATAAATGTTGACTGTAACCGAGCTAAGATTAGAGCGCCACCAGTCTGCACACACAAGGTCATTTATTCATGTGTCTTATGCCACACAGTCGAGAGTGTCACCATCTTTCTTTGTTTCACTCTCACTTCCTCTCTCTCTCTCTCTCTCTCTCTCCGTCTGTCTCCAACACACCATGTAACACTACACAACGACAAGCCGAACAAGGCTGAAGTTGCTCTAGTAGAGCTGCAGGACTGTCAAAGAGGTGTCTCTGATAGTCTGACCCAACAGAAACCCGGCTCACATGGGGGGAGGTGATAAAATCACTACCGAAAACCAAAACTGAAGCAGAGGTTGGGTGAAGAAGTGATTTGTTTGGCCAGCCTCCTCTGCTCAAGCAGAACAGCGAGTGGAGGACAGCTGCAGGATGTAGAAGAGAGGAATGAAAAAAGAGGGGAGAAGTTCTCTCGCCTCTCGGCTCTGTAAACGTGGACCGGGGTTTAGGTTAGCGGACACGTCATGTCTGCACCTCCACCACTCTGTATATAAACAGGAAAGGGACCTACAGTACACGATGGCATGGGAGGTAAACGCTCAGTGTATCGAGACCTTTCTCTTTTTAATTCTCTACATGTTCAGTTCAGTTAAAGACGCTATCAGGGAAGTGAAGCAGGTGAAGGCTGGGCCGCTGATAACCACAGACCAGGATGAAGCCGGGGGGAGAGCGAGATGCAGGGGGTTACAGGCACGGCTGATATGACTCACTAAATCTGCTTTGCGGCGTTGCGCCGAACGCCACTCTGAGCGCGTCGACTTGTAGGTCAGAGACGAGCATTAACCCTGGCTCGCCTCTCCGAGCTGAGGTGGAGAGGTTGAGGCTGGACGGGGGTCAAAGCGTACAGCCCGTCTATATAATGAAGGGAACCTCTCCCCACACGCAGTCCCAAGGCGCTGTGCACGGTACGGCATGTTGGTCCGCCTCCACGGCCCGGATTGTAGTGTTTCTCTGGTAGTTCCTGCGCGGCGAGCGCTTGTGCCCGTCGAGCGACATGCCTCGCCTCCACCCGAGAACTCAGTGTCTGAGTCATTTTGTCAGATCTGGCCTGCAGCCTGTCACCTGCTATGTCATTACTCTCACTCTGACACACACACACAGTCACAGGGGCAAGCGCTTGGCCATGTAAAAACAGAACGAATACATGTCTCTCTTTTCTTTTCTCACACACACACATACACATACGGGAACTTTCGATCAGGCTAGATGCAGAAATGAGCTGCGACGATTACACCTAATGGTAAGGACGCGGGGACGGGAAGTTGACAAGCAGGGGAACCTGACTCGAGATGTATCATGACTTCTTCAAGTTGAACTGCACAGTGCAGTCGAGGCCAGTCAAGGGCACTTAGCATTAACACGAGTGTTGCATAAGGGTCCACTCTCTGTCCTCGCCTATTCATCACAGTTCGTACAGTGAAGGATGCAGATTGTATTCAGGGGCTCTTTCCACTGCAACAAGATAGCTCAGATAGTTTAATACAAATTCTATGTATGCATTTTAATCTAATTTTCTCATACCATCGTAGCATTTTGTGTTTAATTATTACACTGTGAATTGGGGAAAAGTGCAGTTGTTGACCTTGTGCTACTTCAAAAATTGTAACAAAGTATGATCTACATACATACGTATGTGATCTATCTATCAGTGGATCGATGACACAGTGGCCTGCTGGTCACCCGGTTCGAATCCCGGCCTGACCCAGGGCCTTCCTGTGTGGGGTTTCACTGTGTTTGCATGGGTTTCTGATTCAGTTTCCTCCCACACGCCAAACACACACCTTTAGGAAAACTAGAGACTTAATGTGAGATACGGTATTATACGTGTGTGATTGACTATGTGTGTGAGACCTGTCCATGGTGTTTTTCTGGCCCTTGCCCTCGTGTGCAGGAGATAAGCAGACCACTGCTGGCTGAGATAATGGATGGACTGGAAGCCTTCAGTTTGGCCAACTACATGCAAACACTTTTTTTATTTACACATCCAGCAGTTTGCAGCAGTTGCAGCATTAGCATTAATTTGGATTCGTGTTCCAGACTAATATTTACTCTCTTTTAGGTCTATTTTTGGACTCCACAGACTCCTGAGGGAAAATACGGCCTCTGTGGCAACCGAATGCTCCACTATGCTCATCAGCGAGAGACCGAATGTGTCTGTGCACGGCTCTGAACACCACGTTTGTGAGTTTCTATCTGAAAAATGAACCGAAGTAGTAGCTGTTTCTTCAAGCAAGCCTACTTTATTCTCGGCTTATTTTTCTACCCCTCCGGTAAAAGATTTAGGGTGTTTTATGCTTGAGGAAAGACTGCAAGCAGTGTTCCTCAAACAAGGAGGTGACGCAACCCATGATGAGCATGACTTCCAGCTTGACTGTGACCTTACACCCAGTTCCTCTGCTGAGACGGATGACCACAGCAGCCAGCTACGAAACGCTGGATGATTGAAACAGGCACGACCAGCCTGTTGGTCTGAAGTGAGCCAGAACAGGTTCGGGCTGATCTTTATCGTCTGTATGTCCCTGGAGACAAGCTTTCGCAACCTAACAGACACAGGCACGAGACTACTTCGTTAAAACACAAAACTGATCTGAAAATCCAGGGGGAAAAAAAATCACACTAACACATGAAGTTATGCTCGTCAGTGCTGACGCAAGGCGTGTTTACCAGCGTTAGATCTGATGAGCCGTGAGGTCAACTTTTCTGCAACTACGTCTGTTCGAACGTATGAGCAAGTCATACTGACTGACTTCAACAACCAGCACAGAGGCTATGACCTTTGGCGAGGGGGGACGGAGAGAGAGAGAGAGAGAGAGGGAGAGAGAGGGAGAGAGGGAGAGAGAGAGAGAGGGAGAGAGAGAGAGAGAGAGGGAGAGAGAGAGAGAGAGAGAGAGAGAGAGAGAGGGAGAGAGAGGGAGGGAGAAGGGGAGCTGCATCTTCAAATCTTGAGACACCAAATAAAAAAATGAAAAGAAAGCCAGAAACGTGTCATTAAAGCTAACGTCTTAAAACGCTCCTAAAAACAGCCGTGTGTTAAAAAGTCTGACCGGCTCCTGACCCTCTGGACCTGCCGTCCCGTCTCTGCTACCACTATGTGCTGACACCGACTCCACGTCAAACAAAAAGATCTATACATTGAAGCGTTTGGGATGGAGGGGCGAGGTGGGGGGGGGGGGGGGGGGGGGGCTGAGAGCGGGTCGGTGGAGATAAATCCCACTGCAGACGCTCCTTGTTAAACCTAGAGCCCCCCCCCACCCCGACCTCGCTCACTCAGATAAGTGGCATCGATTGCAATAATTTCCCCCCCTTTTTTTCCTTTCTTATCCCCGTGGTTAAAAACCAATTAAGGCTGTACATTATCAGCACCAACACAACCTCAGACCCTTTCTTGCCCCGCTGAAAGAGATGAATGAACACCGAGAGCAAACTTCCAAAGTCCTGCAGGGTGACTAACGATTCCTATTTCTTGTCATTTTATCGACACTTAAAAAAAAAGGCATTACTCTTCATAACGCAGTGGGCCGGTTCGCTGTGGAGTCAGACCCCACGTTTGGAGGTGTGCGCCTCGCTTTGACTGCGCTTTGTGCTGCATGTGCTCCTGCAGCTCGGCCTGGGGGGTGGATAGGCCTCCCTTTGTGTGCGGGACGGCTTTACAATGATGTAAACCTGCTGTCGGAGGCCACATGACTGACTTTAGTGTTGGCCGGGAGCGCGCGGTCATAACGAGACCTGCACGGAGACAGAACCACACGTTAACACGCCCGCCGTACCTCGCTATTACTGAGGAGAAGCCCCTGACTGAAGTGACCCCCCCACCCTCACTGACTGCGAGCAGACACAGGTTCATACGAGTTCACTGTTACGAGACGTCTGTAACGGTGATGTATATTTGCGTCTATTCAGTAAAGAGCCTATCTCTTGGTACATTTATCCATATTATTCCTCTCTTAGCCCCCTCCAGAGGTCCCATTTAACTTATCTAGGAAATTTGTCTTACTGCACAAGCTTCGAAGTTGCAACAAATTTGGAAAAGCTAAACCACTTGTGTATTCAAGGAATACCCTCAAGGATTCAAGGAGCTTTGTCTAAGAATTATAAGTATATAAACTCATAGCATACAAGATTAAAATAAGAGACCATAATAATAAGTGTAAGAGGATGCGGTGAAATGGAAGTCCTTACATGGGATGCTTGGGAAGCCTTTTGTTTTTTGGCAGCTTTTACCAACTTCTGAGTGTGATATTTAGGTCGTGCGAGCGAGTGCATGTTCTCCGGTGACCACTCAGCCCTGGTACAGCGGCGGGTCAGCGGCGCCGGCTGCCAGAGGTCTCATGATAGGGAGACGAACAAAGAGAAGCAGTGTGAGAGCCAACCACACATCCTTGTTCTCTCACTCAGGCCCCGCGCAAAAAGGGGCGGCCACTCCAGACAACCGCCACCCAAAACATTCGATAAGTGAGTCAGATGACAGGCTTACACACACACACACACACACACACCTCTAAAATGTCACCTCTGCCAGAGGAAACGTGCCAAGTCATCGCAGACGACGGTTTTGATTGGATGTGAAACCAATTCCCGACCTGTGTGAGAGTGTGACCTGGTATGACATGCGGGTGTCATGCCCGTACTGATAAATGTTGGATAAAAGGATGTAAAAGTTTGCCGGAAAATGAAGCGTACGCCCCAAATCCTGACGAGCGCACGCTAAAGATAAATGAGGGACGGAGTGTATATCGGGCCATCTAGATCTCATATCTCAGACGACCTTTCATGAGGTGTCTTCCTAAAAGATGAGTGCGGAGGCTGTTTTCACGACGATAATCTTGTAGAAAAACTACCAAAAACGTGCGCAATCAGATAACCTACATGGAACTGCCTGCTACATTTACCACCTCTCACATCTCCAGTTTTCTGGGTGTGGACGCTTGAACATGCCGAAAGATCCTGGAAAATGTTAAAATGTTCCCGGACCCCTCCTATAAAGGAAAAAAAAAGCCACAACTGACGTGTAAACAGGTCATATCCTCTCCTAATTACCCCCTCCGCCGTGATACTCAAAGACTCTTGTTTTTTTGCCTCTAAATGGCAACTGAAAACCACCAACCATCGGAGCAGCGAGCAGACCCTGCGGACCACAACAAGGAGGAGAGCGGCCCAAACCGAGCGTGGTGGTTTTCCCCAAGCACTGGGTGGTAATCCATAGGTGGGTGACACGAGGATAAAAATAGGTCGGCTAAACGTTCTGTCGGATGGCAAAACCTAAAGCCCCCGCCTTCTGATCCCGCATCAGAGAAACGGGAGGCCGTGGAGCAAACAAACATTTTGGTCGGCCAACTCAATGATTCGTCGTTAGGCTGAGGCGAACCATCTCCTCTTTATTCGATCTACTCCCACTTTAACCAAATGTCCGTCCATCTATTCTCTTACCCTCTTTATACTGTCGCAGAGGTCCGCCCGCAAGCCTCTTGGAGTTGACTAAATGTGACTTTCCTCTGAACTTTTTCAACATTGTAGGACATCGAGCTGTTGCCTCCAATAAAGCCAGATTGACTGATTATGTCTGACATTTATTAAACGGGCTCTCTTTTTTTTTTAAGAGCTTTGGCTCTGTGTTTTATATGCACTCTGTGATTTTACACTCACGGACAACAGACTCTGATAAGCATATGTTGCACGGCTCGATGGACGTCTTGTGCAGACATGTCACGCGAATGTTTTTCTTTCTCACACTGCTCTTTTTTTGCACAGGTGAAAGGCCGATCCTGTGGTACAATAATCTATAGACATACACACACACACACACACATACATACATACACACACATGTCAACGATGCCCCAGTTACAACCCAACATATATTTGTCAGCAAAGCTGCCCGAGCTGTCACGGATACATTGCCTTTAACACGCAGGCACAAGTTGATGCAGTTTACTCGCAGCGTTTGGTGTGCGTAAGACGATTCCTTCGCCTCTGGACAAAGTAATTAACTACTGACAGGCTTATTCGACCGGGCCTGTTGCAGCGTCGCAGTCGTTGTTGTTGTTGTTGTTGCGGTGGTGTGTGTGTATGTTATGACTGCGTGTTCGCTAAGGCAACGACATAATCCATTTAAGAAGAAGAGGCATGTTCTGCTCGCACTTGTTCTGAACGGCGCTCCGGCGCAGACAGACGCCGGCCTGTTCTCGGAGTTGCGAGGGAAAGGAACGACAGCGCCGAGACAAGAGGAATATAAAAGAGAGAGAGGGGGAGAGAGAGAGAGAGAGAGGGGGGGGAGCAGCTACTCCGTCTTATGATCAATCAGTTTTTTTTGCTACTGACTATTCCCTACTATTCTTAGAAGCTATGTTTAACTGCTCTCCTGCCTGGCACGCTGTCAAAGACTGACTTCATTATACATTAAACTCTCCAGAGAGAGAGTGAGAGAGTGGTACTTCCAGTTAAAGAAGAAGAAAAAAAAAGAAGAAGAAGAAGATGTATTACTCAATAGCCACGTCTAGCGGGGCGAGTCAGACGGTGGAAGTTCTGAATCCGTCCTTTGTGCGATAATTGCAAATCGATATCGTCCCGGCGGAAATTACCGCAAATTTCCTGATCAGACGGCCGAACTCGGGTGGTACATGTGGTAAACGGTGTGTTATGTGCTCCACCTCACAGCCCGCAATACATAACGGAGAAGCAGAAGTACACTAGAACACACACACACACAAGTGGGAGTTGAGAATTGAAGCGGGGATGTGTAATTATACTTGCCCCTACAGTTTTAGATTTCTTCCCGGGCGCCGCTGGGTCTTCAGAAAAGGAGCACGCTTATACTGGAAACAAATAACAACACTGCGAAGCATTGGGTCAACACTGCCCGAGAAGGTGCCCGATTAAACATGCGAAACGGGCTCCAGCATGAGCAACACCCGCCACAACGGCGCTTCATGAAACATCCACGCTGCTAATCTCAGGACAAGGGAGACGCGGCGAGCGTGTTTTTGTACAGTATAAAGTTTAAGGTTCGAGACAAAATAGGCTATCGGCTGCCCGGCCTGTGAAATATTTATGAGATGACCTAATGCTTTATGGCAGCAGGGAAATGGGATGGGCACCCATGGAGACGTACAGTCAGATGAAGGAATACAACAGTGAATCAACTGTGTTTTGTTTTTGTGTTATTATTTAAGAGAATCTGTGAAACAAAACACATTCTGGCAGCATAAATACATAATTCCTGCCTAACATGTTTTCTCTGACCTCAGTTTCGAAATGACAACATTTTCTGGTTTCTTTACACCTGATTATTGTGTGTTCATAATTGGAGATGTTTTGAGCTCCAAGTCTTACGAGTCTACAACGTGGTAAAGAGTGAAGTCATTGTTCTTTTCTCTTTTTGTTTTTCACACATTCAAATAAAATAATGTGGAGTAGCAGAGTATGACAGGATGGATAATTATGTTAGACTAAAGCACCTCAGCTTTGTAAAATATTGCAACTGAACTGAGCATTATACACAGTAACTCGAGTTGATTCTGACTTTAATTTATCTCTGATTGAAATCATATTTGCTGTAGCTCATGTTTACATAGGAAACGCGTTAGAAAGTCATGTTGTATTAACAGTCAAGTCTCAGATTAAAGAAATTCAGGTTTTCTGTATGAAATACGAGCCAGGTCCCTGTAGATCAGGTTTTCCGAGTTCTGATGATTCAGAAACAGGAAACACTTGCACTACTTTACTTTTCAAATTCGAAGCATGATTAGCAAAGGAAACAATAGAAGCACAGTCCAAGAGGTAGGTCCTCCACACACACAAGTAAAGACTTGATCTGAAAAGTCATAACATACCACGAAATGTGAGCCAAGATGAAAAAAACTGCTTTCACAGGAGCTCCATCTAACATGTTATTAATCAGGCAACACAACGCCCTGCTAAATCATATACATGTTCAAACTTAGACATTAAAGTGCAAAAATAGCAGCAAATAGAGCCACGAAGACTAGGGTCGTGGTGTGGAGAGGAGTCAACAAAACACTGGCGAAGCAAGCCAAACAAAGAAACCCCCCCCCACAAACTCCTGCTCAGAGTCACTACCTTCTTGATTATTTGTTTACTTCTACCCCCGAACACAAAGCAGCCTTTACTTAGATATCTTTGACCTCTGGCTGGTGCAGAAATATCCCAGTTGCCATTTGCCCCCCGGGGTTGTTGTCAAAGACAAACCAGGAGCCAGCAGCAGCAGACTGCAGCCCCATCGAGCAGACCACGATCACGGTTTGTTTACACCGAGCTAGCGAAGCAAGAGCTAGTCCGCTAACAACACCTGCTAAAAAACCCACAGATAACTCTTTAACACGGCTTTGACAGCTCTCTGCGTCCACAGATACGGATCCCAGCTTGTCACACATCGCCTCCTTGAAAGTGACGATGTCTCGTAGAGAAACGGAGAGGGACGGAGACAGAGGTGAAGCTGTGCTGGCAGATTACGCTTCTCTGTGTTGTTTTGACAGCCACAATTAGCTGGATAGCTGCTGCTAGCACGCAGCTTACGTCCTCGGAGAAAGTCTAAAACAAGCTCTAACAACGATAATAACAACCAGAGATGGCCTGGATGGCTTCTATCACTCACCTGGTGCTTGTTCTTGTTGCTCCGGGGCTGTATAACACAGTTAACACAGAGTTGTGTTGTCTGTCCTCCTCCTCCTCCTCTCAGCTCTGCTCTGCCTCCGACTGTCGCTACAGCAGACCAGACCAGGCGACGTCGTAGACAGGCAGCGACGGCGTGACATCACTCGCGTGACAGCTCGCGGCCAATCAGGACGAGGAACGAATCGACAGAACAGACCGGAAGCGGAAGACACGATTTGTAGTTTCTATCGCCTAAATAATTGCGAATACAGAAAAGTCTACAAAAACAATGAATTAAGCTGCAGTTATCGTGGTAACTTAATTTTATGTGGTATATTATGAAATTTAATGATTTATATTTCTGTGTTTAATCTATTGAAGGTGTTTTATGGTATTTTCTTTCATTTATTTTACAGTTCTATTAATTTCACGAAGGGAATCCCAGACAATCATTAGTTTATATCCATCCATTGGTCCATCTGTCCTATCTATCTATCCACCTACATGTCTGTCTGTCTATTGTGGGATGGTGGCCAGTCTTTTCAGTCAGAAACTTGTTTGACCAGTAACTACCATGTGGGAATTGTGCAACCTGCCTGGAGAGTGGTAATCAGCTATCCCAAAACCAAGGAGACATATGGAAAGATAGGTTCAGGTCTCCTCCCAGATAGACAATGCTGAAACACCTCTTCAGGGAGGTACCCATTGCGGTGGCACAGGGATTGAGTAAAACCCATCTCCAGTGCTCAGGGTAAAGCCTGGTAATACATTCTGGACAGGTCCAGGACCACACAATTTATCAAATCAATCCAAACATGCATGTTTTTGGACAGAGGAAACCAGAGTACTGTGAGTGATAATGCAGTACTCTGAATAATAATAAAATATAAATAGATGCTGGAAGTGTGACAGTTCAACTCCCCCCACATGTCAGAGATGGGAGTGAAACAAACGTGACTTCATTCTGAGAATCACATCACCACTGCATCATCACCTGCTCTCTCTGCTCCTCTGACCCGATGTGTACGCATCCATGGGAGTAGCATGACCTCTGCTGCGCTACAATTATGGTTGATTGTGGCTGCCTGATTGTGCAAATGGATTTATTGTGACGCAAGGCTTTGGCAGCTGGGTGTGTTGCTGCAGCTCAGGACAGTTTCTGTTGTCTGGTTGATCAGGTCCACAGTCTCACCCTGAAACAAGTGCAGCAACTTTCTGACACATATCTTGTTGTTTTCAAGGGAGGAGTGGCTTCAGAAATCACCCCATGGAGATTACAAACGCCGGCACTCTGGTTCCCTCCATTTGTTATCACCGTGTGAGTTTATCTAATCATATCATTGATGACTGATAAGATTTGTTGAGTGCAAAGTTTTATATACTTTGCACTGGTTTCAAGGAACCCCACAGAGTTTGCGAACGGAACGTTTTTAATTGTACAGGCGAGGTTAGAAGGAAGCTGGGCCTGGAAGTTTTAACTCAGCTACCACATTACAAAACAAAAGGCTTTAGACGCTCACATAACTTAGAATGACTTGAAAATTATTGCATAATTCATTATTACTCAACATTGTTTTATCGACCGATCCAGAGGTGTTTCAACTGATCGGTTGAACTGTCTGGCTGGCACCGAGTTCAACTCCCTCCGTCTTTCTGACAAAGTTCACTCTCCCAGTTCAATCCATTGATTTCCTCCCTCACAATATAATGATGCGTTTTGAGCATCGCGTGCCAAGCGTAATCCAATATACAGAATCCAACCTCGTCTAGCACTGGTAGTGTAGTTTTCACATAGTCAGACAGGAAATTTCTCTGAATGATAAAAAAAAAGAAAATCTTACGTGGCTCTAATACTCATCATGTATCTTTTCAGACGACCTCACTTAGTAGTCGCTCTGTGCTCTTAAAGCTGAGGAGCAGCTGTTTACTAAAGACAGACCTTCAGCTCCACTGGCCGGGAATGAACTGAGCAGTGGTGACATATCACAGCATGTTTGCATAACCTTGATTTCTGATTGCGCCACGCTCACATTGCCAGTGCTGCATTTTTTTTAAACGCACTCTTTCTTCTGTTGCTCAATCTTGGCATATATGGGAGCACGCACGCCAGCCCCTTGCTGGGGTAAATGTGACCGTTTCGATAATCTGTTGTTGCTGCAGCCAACCGGAGCAACGATGCTGTGTCGGCTGTTTTGTAAGGGTGGAGAATATTAAAGAGTCGGCCGGACTCGTTTAGAGAAACTTTAAAGATTCAATCAGCATTGTGAGAACAATGACTGCGTTCTGTCTGCGATACGTCTGGAGGAACAAACCCGAATGAAAATAAATCTAATAAATGAAGACATAACTCCACCATGTTGCTGCTCTTTTCCATTTCCCACACAGTCCAAAAAACATGAACGTTTAGGTCAACTGATTACTCTGAATTGCCCGTCAAGAAGCTCAAGAAAATGCCTGCGACACTGTTACAGTATAGTACATAGCATAAGATAATGGATTGATAATTTGCTTCAGATATTATACACTCCCCATTAGTATGCAGTAGTGTGGACTATAAAATGCATATGAGTGCAAGAGATAGTTAGGAACAAAATGTAGACTTGCCTAACAAGTCCCGACAGGTTGACCACACCTGACATAAACTGCACATCTCTTCTTAAGTAACATAACTTTAAAGTGTTAATTCATTCAACTGCTGTTACTCTGGTGCAGCCAACTAAGCAATAATAATAAAAATCATTTTAAAAAGTTGTTTTAAATTATACTAAAAAGACATCACCCTAATTGCGGTAATGTAAAACCAAACGAGGACTTCTAATGTGTTTAATTTCTTGAATTATGCAGACGAACAGAGTGAAGCTGAGAAGCTTCATTAACTCCCAGTGCACCATCTGTAAAGTGTGTGACAGCTGCCGGGCTGTGACATCCGAGGTGAAAACAAGCAGCACACATGATCCCACATGTGGCCGCTCCAGGCTTGCGGGAACAGGGTGTGATGGGAGAGCAGAGCACAATGATGTGAACTATTTCACACCCACCACACCTCCTCCTCTCATTCGCAGCTCACGGAAAGTTTTTTTTTTTTTATCAGCAAAGTATTTAGTGCTCAGCGGAGCGGAGCTGAAATCTCATACGGGAACGCCTCATAAATAGTTAACAGCGTGCTTCAATAATGTGCAATCGCAAGACGTAAATCATGCAGTCCATGCATGTGGTGGTGCTCTGCCTTAAAAGCAATACAGAAGCATTCGTGCACTTGTTATTCAGTGACACCTCCACAGGTTCTGAGGCCTGCAGTGACTCAGCAGACTTTCCAGTCGCCGCTGTTAATTTGAATAAACTTTTCATGGTCGTTGATCCTGAATTCCTCTAAGTGGCTCGATGTTAGCTTCCATTTAATGAATTTCATTTACAGGAGATGGTGCTTAACGTTTTCGTTTTTTGCGGTTTCTGTGAGGTTCTTTTTCGAGAGTTTTGCAAATAAAAAGAAGCTGAAAGCACGCAAGAGGAAGCAACCCAGATTTAGATTTTGTGTGATTAACTGTCACAGACTGAACAGTCTTTGAGAGACACAAACCACAAACTAGCAGCTGGGCATTAACTGCTTAAACTTTACATACATACATCCATTATCTTACTAGCTTCGCACATTAGCACACATAGGGTGAAGGCAGGGAATACAACCTGGACAGGTTATCAGTCCACTAAAGGGCACACAGTTTACAGTTGATATAAACATGCATGTTTTTGGATGTCTTTAGAGGAAACCCGGGTTCTCCATCTCTGCAGTCCTAATCCCCAGTCCTGACTGGGATTTGAACTGGGAACCTTCTCACTGTAAGGTGACAATTTCCACCTCTGTGCACAACACAAAATCAGTGGTGCACAGCACGTCGTTAGAACTGTGTCCACGTGTGAGGAAAAAACTTCTGAGTCACAGTGTATTTACTGCATCCACTGTAGCTTCCCCGGCAGATTAGATATTCTGGTTTAGCAGGACTGAGCATCCAATTCCGCTCCAGCCAAAGCTTGTAGGAAGCATATGGATGAGTGAGCTTACAGATAAGTGGCTGAGCATTTGTGTTTGACTTGGTCTTTGAGCTCTGTGAGAGAGCGCATTGGAAAATGACAGAGGAAGAGAGATGTGGAGGGATGCGGGGGGGGGCAGAAAGGGCCAGCAACAGAATATGAATGTAAATGTACTGTGTAAGCACATTTGTGCGAGCGTGGGTGCGTGTGCGCGAGAGTGAGCGAGCGTGTGAAACAAAGTAAATGAGGTTGTGTCTTTTTCACTTTAGCTAATCCCGATCAGAGAGTTTGCCAAGGGCTGTCTTAACTACAACAGCTGCTGGCTAATCTACACACACACAAACACGATCACAAATACAAACACACACGTCCACTCACACACACACACACAAGGCTTGCTTTGGCACTGTGTGGCAGCTACACAGCCTGTGAAACGATCAAACACGACTCTGAAAGACAGACAGAAATATGATGAGAACCAGGGGACAATATGAGGGGAAACTCCATCTCTTATGTACCCTATAACTTTGAATCATTATCATATAGATCACTATATTAATATTGTATGGAATACTGCATAAATTATCACATGGAATATTATCGTATAGGATATGTTTTGTGATGTGCATTATAAATTCAGTACATCCCTGTAAATTCTAATTAATTGTCAGCGTAGCGACTGTGGTTTAATTGAACTTTGTACTCGTTTTCCTGAAACTTATTATTAATGTTTAACCCTGTGAAATTACATGTTCTACCTGTGTCTGCCAGGTTTTTCTCCAGTTTCTCCCTATAGTCCAAAAATATACGTTTAGGTGGTTAATATGGTGAATGGATGGATAGATAGTTTTTCATCATTTGTGCTTCTTTTATAGTCATGTTTTCATTGTTATAGATTATTTGGGATGAATCACTGGCACAGGAATGTACTTCCTGATTAATAAAGGCCTGTTTGGCCCACTCCCTTCCTCCCTATCCCACAGGCTCTGTGGTTTGCCCCACTCAGCCGCTCGGCTTCATCTCCAGGAGGAGCAGAGTCGAAGCTGGAGAGAGGAAGATAAGAAAAGTGTTTATAACAAAGTCTAAGCTGCCGGACTGGTCCAGTTCCCCACATATACCAGGAGACAGAAGTCAGACTCCAAGGTGATGGTGGAGGCTGAAACAAAGTACAAGTTCTGCTTAGTTATAATTGCTCCCTTAGTGACTTGTGGCTTATATCAGGAAGAAACAAATTTTGAGTTTATCCCAACAAAACACGTTTTGGATTCAATGTGTTTGCGGTAGAATGAAAACAGAACTACTAAAAAGCTGCAGATAAACTGAGGGTAAAGTCAGCAGAACACAGTGATGCGACGTGCACAATCTTATTTTTTTTTCCAAGGCAGGAACAGCCAAATCATTAACAAGCCTTACATTATCTTCCAATTTTGCAGCCATAGACTGAAGCACACATAGGCCGAAGGAAGGGGAATACACCTTGGACACTTCATCAGTCCATGACAGCATACACACACCATGCGCTCTTATTACACCCACACCTATGGGCAGTTTGGAGTCTCCAGTCTAATCTATACATAAGCATTTTTGGAAAACTCTTGCACACGCTGGCCAAAAATGCAAATTTTAGATAGGACTAAGTTTATAGAGATAGTATAAAAGTTTATATGTCAGAGGCTATGTGAGAAGAGCCACATGCAATGAAACGGCAGCTAAAAATGTGAAATGAAGAGTATAAGGGCGAAAAAGGACGAAACAGCAAAGGGCAGCTGAGGAGAAATCTGCATTATGATGTCCTGGACTCGGCCCTCTAAGAAGTTCCCGAGTCAATAGTGAAAGTGTTTTGATGGAATATGGGGTAAGAGAGTCAAAGCTGACATACTCTTATCAGAGTGAGAAAGTGAGTTTGTGGAGTTTGGGAGATGAGCGCAATCTTTATCATTGGGGTTAAAAGATTAGAGAGGTCACAGGGGTTACACTTTCCCTGGTCTAATCTGCAGGAAATAAACACAAGCACTGAACAGCACTATCAGATACACAAGATACATACAAAGACGGATACATATTAAAGAGGGGTGAGTATGTATGTGTTAGGCTGAGTGCAAATAGAAGCCATCTTGTGTGGGATGAGAGAGAGAAACTTTAGGCCAGACTCTTGTGTCAGGTGAGGAGGATTACACACAGACGGCACTGTAGGTCGGTCATGCTGCTCTGGTCACTGGCCTAATTCAATTAGCTGTGAGCAGCTGAAAGTAATGGGATTTGTAGTCAGGCCTCGGCACAGAGCTGCTCACCCACAACAGTGTGTGCGCGCACCATCTCACCGCTGAAAGTTGTGTGTTTTTATCACTGCTGACGTATTTTACAGAGGTGCAGAAGTGGCAGTGTGGGTACCAGTGGGTTACCGTGAGACAGCCCAGACTGAGTGATGTTAAGTTAGTTTGAGCTGGAAATGCAGACAGTTAAAAGCAGCCCAGGTTCAAAGAGCAGACAGATAGACAAGCTGTTATCAAATCTGTTCTGGAAGTGTGAGAAAATAAGGAATAAGGAGTTTTCATTAGATTAGCTATGACAGATCAAGACATAATACAACAAACATACATGACATTTTAGCTTTTTATATGAGACAAAGCTACACACAATGAGATATGGTGTTTTATAAGGAAATAATGTAATACTGCTAGCTCATCTGTATCATATATAAAGTGTGAGGTTCAGCATTCATGGATTGAAGGGGGAGATTACCACAAATGGCAGAAATAGGAAATTAATGGTAATAGTAAAAATGATAATTTGGTTTAATCCGTCAATCAATCCATAATCTTACTTGTTAAAAGATTATGTGCATCTGCTGGAGTGCACAGAGGCCGAATGCAGGGAATAGAACGCACACACACACACACACAATTCACTCTCACACTCATACCTAGGGGTAATTAGGTCTCCAATTGACCTTAACATGCATTTTTTTGGACTGTTGGAGGAAACCAGAGTACCAGGAGAAAATCCCAGAAGAACGTGCCGATTCAGCACAGAGAAGCCCTTGGTCTGACCTCGGAGTCTAACCCAGGTCCTCCTTGCTATGAGGCCAACCAGTGTATTACCTTCTTACAATAAAAACCATTCAAGAGTCAGAAAATGTTCATCTCAAGCTGTGAAACCAATTGAACTTGGGGGGGAAACATGAAGTCTACATAAGGTAATGGTTCATTCAGGGGTTTTGTCAAACTATCTCATGACACAGTACGTAAGTCTCACCGTTTTTTCACAGTGACAACAACATTATTCCAGGTTTTTGGAGTGCATCCCTCGCAACATTTTGTAATTTCACGCTAGGAGTGCTATGAAATTATGGAGCCGTTTAAGAAATGAAAACCAATCCCTGCGTCGCTCCACATCCTACAGAGACCTATCCCTACGAAACGCACAACACTAATCACCATCTAAACACTATATTCACTCAAATAACTTCAGTCAGACGTTTGATCCAGAGCCACTATTCTATCACTCATAATCTTTTGTCGTGTGAACTGTGGGTGTTTTATTTCATCTATAATTTGGACACTGTTGCTGTAAATGGCACCATTGTTGCGCAGGATTGCTTCTCTGTTTAGCGATGGCAGCTTAATCTTCCAAAAACACCCTCTAAATGACAGACTTGTCTGCAGATGTCGTGCAACAGGGGTGAAAAGCCCTGGGCTGGCATCGCACTTCTACAAAGCAGCACACTCAAAGACGGAAGAACAACGGCTCATTGTCCAAGACTAGTTTATCCAAAGAATACACAATAATGCTCATGTATAAAACATAGAAAACAGGAAACGTAAATCATTAATAAAATATACCTTCTATTCTGATCTGCAACCATTTTGTCTTTTTTTTTGTTTCGTTTTTTTGTTTTTTACAAAGTAGCACATTATAAAATGCAGTCCTCTCTGTTTGTCCATTTCGTTGTTTTTGTCCTCCTCCGTCCACTTTGTCCTCTTCACGCTTGTGTCAGTCCACTGGATTTCATTGTTTGCGTTTGCCTACAATGACCTCAACCCGATACCGAAAAACAGCTCGATCCTCACTATATACCTTCGATAAAATGTTAAACTGGCGGCACAACGGGCACACCACAGGGCTTTTTGTTGACTTAACAAGTTGCGTAACGGCGTGAGACGAAGGGGTCCACGCACGGTTAGCATGTCTCTTAGCGCGGCTTCGTTAAGGCAGATGCGGCACATTAATCTCACTAATGGAGGTTTCGCCGGCTTCATTGTCAGATGAAGGTCAGGGAGCCGGAGCCTGCTCGTCCAAATGGTCGCTAGGTTGCAGAGACGGCCGCAACCAGAAAGCCTCATTAACCCACCCACACACACACACACACACACAGAATCACACACATACATAGACTTAGGTGCTGGGAAACTGCTTTAACAGCAGCGGTTTACACCAAGACAAATGGGCATAATGTGTCCGGCAAGTCTCCAGTCCTTTTCCGACTTGATTAAGTGTTTTTAAACGGCACTCTTCCTCTTCTTCATGCATTTTTAATCAGGCAATTAGAGCGTGGAAACACCCGGGTGGGAGTTTCCCCCAATCAGCTGTGCAGCTCATGAACCTGCGAAGAAAGATCATTCAAGAAATTCCCTTTTTTTTTTCTCTCTTTGATTGCTCTGGCGCTGTCTCTCATTTGCCCGTTTCCTCTCATGAAGGTCTCATCCGTTGGCGAGTGCGTTTCAGCATCGTCAGCACTCATTGCGTAGCACGGTTAAAGGTCGAAAGTTCCTTGAAGGAGACGCGGTGACGAAATGGCTTCCAACTCCGAAGGGACCAAGGTTCATGGGTCCAAACTGTGCCCTCGGGAGGAGGGGGGGGTTTGTTAGAGCCTCTTTAAATAACAGTCAGAGAGTGTGCATGTTTATTTATTACATAATTATATATTTATTTCTTCTCTCGTTATCTTTGTTAGCACACTGGATACATGTGTCCCCTTTTTTTTGTTTCAGGATTCATTTGTTCCACTTTCCAGGTCCATGTGTGCTCCATGCCCCCCTTGGTTCGTCCAGTTTCTTTGTCCTTCCGTCCTTCCTCTCCCGCTTTCAGGGTCGCGATCAGGATACGATACAGTGCAGCAGAGAGCGAGGATGGAGTGGCGAGAACATCCTGTGATCTCCCCCTTTCCTGGTTCATATCGTCTCATCCATTCACCCCCCCCCCCCTCTCTATATATCTCTACATCTTTGTGCTTTAACTAAAATGGCCACAAAAGGAGTCCCAAGGCATCGTCAGTCATGGCGGCTGGATTCCTTCTAGGTTCTCGAAGATGTTTCGCTCCCAAGATGCTTTTTCAGTTTGTCATAAAGCTTCAGAACTGGAGAAGCCTCTTGGACGAGAGGTGAAACATCTTCCAAGGACCTACGACGAGTCCAGTCGCCGCAACTCACAACGAATGAGGATCTCCTCGGAAACTGGTCGGAAAATGTTAAATCGCATCTTATCCTGAAAACTCACCCCTGTCTTTTCGTCATAAACCTCTTCCTCACCCTTTCCTCCGCTCCCCCTCTCCCCCTTCCCTCCCTTCCAGTGCTATTTACACACGAACTGGTCCACCAGCGTCGTGCAGCGCTTGCACTTGACGTAGCAGCACCAGTGGAACTTGCAGTGGCAGCGCTCGTGCTTGTAGATCTTGAACTGGTCGTATCCCCGGCCGCAGCACATGAGCTCGCAGCCGTCCATGCCCTCCGAGGTCTTGTTGCACAGGCGTCCCTGCGTGCCCAGCGAGCCCGTGGTCTCGTTGCGGAGGCAGTAGTCCGGGCTGGGGTCGATGTAGACCAGGTCCTCGGGGGTCGGGCTGTTGAAGCGCTTGTCCACCAGCTCCAGTTTGCCCTGGGAGAGAAAAAGATGACACACATGGGTTTGAGGTTTAGGATTGTTCAGGACATTTTGATGTTGTCTTCAGTAGATTATGTCCGATCAGATTAGATAAGGATAGATTAAACTTTATCGACGTTGCACAACGTGCAGGTACTCGGAGCGATAAAATGCAGCTCGACATTTAACAAGTGCAAAAAAACAGGAAGTGTGTACAGTATAAATTAGTAAGAAGCACAATGAGGAACACCACTGCATAAACTATGCAGTGGAGTAAGTAACTATGAAATATAAATGTAATACAAACTATAACGATATATAGGACAAGTTCATGAGAGTTTTGCCTGGTAAAATAAAGATTGACGTCGATGATTTGGATAATTTACAGGTGATTCCCGTAAATTATCAACTCCATATTACAACCTGCTTTGAGGCACTCTTTAAGTTCCACCCTGTTATTACATATGGGAAATATTTATAGGTACTGATAGAATATACATGTTCAGAAGAGAATATTTTGAATGATGAACGTATGAGATCATGTGTACCTTGCGGCCGATGCGCATGGCAGCCGCGCTGTCGTATTTTTCCTTCAGGTACTCGCCGACTCGTCTGAAGTCGGCCAGCTGGAGCCAACAGGTCTTCAGGCTGCAGGAGCCGGACACGCCGTGACACTTGCAGGCCACGTTCGCTAGGTTGTAGACGGCCTGACGGTGGAGAGAGGAAAGACAGATGGACTGTTAGATGGATACGGTGTGGTTGGGTTTCTGCATTCATCACTCGTTTAGATCTGAACAACAAGAGCGTCCATTCATTTTCTTAGACGGCTTTTGGCTGTTGCTGGAGTCTTTTTGGCGCCTATGCAAAGAACATGCAAACTCCACACAGAGAGGCCCTCAGTCCGACCGGAGAGTCAAACTTCCCGGGTCCTACTTGATGTGGGTCGACATCACCAAACCAGCGTGTCACAATACAAATAGTGAACATTTCCACGATCATGACTCTATGAGTAAAGATAAAAGAATGTGTCTGCACGGATGCCAAATATTGGAGCTGGTTCCACTCCACAGACTGGATTTGTGCTGGTGTGCTGGCGCCATCTTGTGGCCACAAGGTGTAAACACAGCATCACAGGTCGACTAATGCGCAGAATAAATGAGCTCCCTCTTAAAAAGTCAAAAATAAAACGTTAAAATGGTTGTTCGAATAGCAACATTTCAATAATACATTTTAGAATCCACATACTGGCATAAATGTGAGTTTTTACAGTACTTTCACTGTAAAAACACGCTGCAGCTTTGAAAGTTAGATCCACATGAACCAGCTGTGCACTTATAATGTGCACCGTTAAACCATCCGAGGGACCGGACTCCAAAAATATTCTCAGACGGCAATAAATCTCCAAAGATTGCCGTCTCCGGTCGTCTGTCGCCATTGTTGCACCGTTTGCAAAAACCCTCTGCCTGTTAAAACGTGCGGTAAAATAAAGACAACCAAAGGACGGGGAGAAAAAATGCAAAACGAAGAAAAACAAAGAAAAGGTTTCGCGCTCCAGAGGCGATGTCCTCCTCGGACGGCTGTCGATACTGCTCCACCAAACTAAAACAAACAGCTGACCGAGAATAGAAGGGCCAGAGGAAACGTGGCTCTATTGTAAACCCAGTTTCCCACACGGTCCTGACATCGAAAGCAGTAATTTTGAATAACACATGTGAGAAAACTATACGACGACATATTATTAGTCTTCGCCGTAAAGTCGGTCGGTGGAATTTCCCTATAAAAGGGCGAGCCGTTTATTCTCTTTGACGTCTAACTGAGCCCCAGATTTATCATTGAAATCATTTTAAACAGAGGAACTGGCACAATAGTAACTCCCACAATCGTGCAACTCACTGGCACTTTAACTACTTCATACTGAGAAAAGAGTATTTATGTTTCCAGATATCACAAATGGCATCATTACCATCTCTCTCTTCTTTTTTTTACTATATCTTTGCTAAATGAGGGCAGGAATTGTGAAAAGGCTAAGTTAAAAAACAGAACAGGAAATTCAAGATTTATGGCCCCGGCAGCAGTGAACTTTAGGGGGAGCCCTTCACCCACACATCCAATAAACAAGTCGCATAGTTACACCATATTCCATGTCACTAATCACGCTTTGTGTTTTGTTTGCAGCTTGCAGATTCCCACACATCATCACTTTGCTGACTTTCCGATTTTTTTTCCCTCACACACGCACACACACAAAACCAACCACTCGGTCTCCTCGCATTGCCTGATCCCAATTACCTTCTCACCTCTGTTAACCCCTGTATCCCCAAACACCCCCGACCCCCAACCTCCCACCTCCCACCTCCTGAGACCCTGTCCTCTACTTTACTACCCAGCAGGCATAGCTCTCGGCACCCTCCAATCCTGCACCGCGACCCCGGTGACCCCCCGCAGACAGGCACCCGGGCCAGGGTGGGGACACAATGACATTTTGTGAAGGTTCGTGAAGACTTGTTTCCAGCCTGGATGTGGATCTGCTCGTGCCCCCGAACTCCTCATATTTTACAAACATCTGACAGAAAAAAACGAGAGTTACCTTTAAATTCACAGCCAGAGAGGAGTTAGCGAGAGGTCGGGGTGCACCAGGCACAATCCTTCTATTTCATGCCTCATTGCTGTTTTACAAGCCCTCATGTCTCATGTTAAACTATGTTAATGTCTTAGGAATGGAGGGAGGTTGAACCTGTTCGAGCTCCTTCCTAAAACGGATCTATTTCAGGTAGATGTGAGCCCCTCTTTTCTGTTAACTTATTTTGTTCTACTACTTTAACTTTCTATCTTCATAACACTGGTGAAAGGAAAACTCTGAGCCTGTTAGAAGGAGGTTTAAAGGGATTTGTCGGACTTTGTCTATTAATGTTTAACACAGAGCTTTGTGCAGACAAGCTTCATATTTAATGTTACCAAGTGGCACAAAGTTGAACTGAATTCAATTACTACCCGAGTGGCATCCTTTGATCTTACACTGTAGAAATAGCTCAGCATTATCAATATTACAATAACATTACAATAACCTGACACTGCCAAATGGAACCCTTTGTGCACTGTGTGTGTGTGTTTGTGTGTAATTTGTATGAATGTGTGTGTCTCTATGTGTGTGTCCTGCATCTTACTGAGCTATTTGGTGGGTCGTGCCTGCTGGGCGCAGTGACACTGGACCTGATGAACACAAACACACACACACACACACACACACACACACACACACACACACACACACACACACACACACACACACACACGGCTCCTAACCCCTAACCCTGTCTGAGCAAAACCTATTGTGCCTGACACAGAGACCGTGTCTCCACCATGGATGACTGATCGTGCCTCTGTGTGTGAATGTTTTGTGTGTGTGTGTGAGTTAGTGGTAGAATGTGGCAGAAATAGAGAAAATAGCCCACCCTCTGTGACACGAGGGGCAATGAAGGAGGAGTTAATATATGCTTTCCTGTCCGATCTTTTCCTGGTGCTCTGACAGGAAATATAGCCCGGACATGAAACCCAGCTCGCTCTGCAGTAACCTGCACTGACCTGGTTCAACCAGACCCTCTCGCTGGTTCCCACTCTTCTGATTCAAATTAGCTGCGTGTCACATAAACAAAGGGAATAACTAATGGTTTCCTACTTTCATGCCATTCACGCAGTTGTCATTTGCAAACCTGTCATGTTATCCTGCATCTCCATGTTGTCATGTAACTATTGTTTCTTTACACTGTTTTTCCTATTGCATGCGAATCGTAAAGGCACTGGCTCTCAAAGCGCTTTTCAGACACTGGCAGAGGTGTCAAGTAGGTACAAATACTTGGTTACCTTACTTAAATAGGAATTTTGGTTGTCTATACTTTATTGGAGTAATGATTTTTCAACCTACTTTTACTGCTACGAAGTATTTCTAATGCCAAATATCTGTACATCTACTTGAGTGAATACTTTTGCATTCACTCCCATTCACACATGCTGGTAGCAGAGGCTGCACAGTCACTTTAACCAGCTTTAATCCACTCACACACATTCATACACTGATAACAGGATCGGGGGCAGTTTGAGTTTCAGGCCCTCTGCTCCTGCTCTGTTTAACAAGCTTTTGACTGGAGAGCAAATTTGTATTTCCAGAGGCAATATAGATAAAAAAAAATAATGCATGACCATGAGTTGCCTCTAACCAGGGTGTTAGTGCTGATCTGCTTGTAAATGGCTTCTGTATTGAACTTCTCTTTTAATGGTTTTCACACATCACATGAATAAACTGTCTTAAGTGGACATTACATTTCTGCAGTCAAATATTCACACTTTTAAATCCTAATATCACAACTAACTGAACTAATTCATGTGTTTTGAGCATTATTCTATATGATTCTAATGTAACTGAGCACTGACAAAGCGTCTGTCGTATGGAGTAAAATCTACAGAACAGGACCGGAGAAAGGGAGTAGAATAGTTCCTTGCGTTTCTCTGAATCCTAACATACATAAAACGTCCCTCTTTTGTTGTGACATCTTCCTGTCTCCCACATTAAAACAATTACAGTCTGGTTACCAGGCCACCAAGCAAACCGAGTGACCCGCTCTTCCCAGTGCAGGAACGTACAACTACATGTTTTCACACTATGTGTGACAAGCCCTGCCTCACTTGATTTGTGTGAAATGGAGACAGTGGACCTGGATTACTGTGTATATACATATATATGTGTGTGTGTGTGTGTGTGTGTGTGTGTGTGTGTGTGTGTGAGTGTGTGTGTAGGTCTTTTGAGAGTCGGGGGAGTGTGACGGAGGTCCATCCTTCACCCTGCGTCTCTGTCTCCAGACGCTTGTACACACACGGAGACACACACAGACGGCCGCGTTGTCCGCCTTACACACAAATCAAATGGAGCTGAGTGCGCGCACACACACACACATACACACACACACACACACACATACAGAGAAACACACACAGCAAGCAAGCGACACGCCCCTGTCACCTCCACAAAAGCCCTGTGGTTTGCCTTGTGCAACCAAGCAAGACAAATCCTGCTTAGGACAAACCGGCGTGTCCACGAAAAAAAGAGAGGGAGAGAGAGAGAAAGGGGGAGAAAGTAGAGAGGAAGGAGGGATGAAGAGGGGGAGCGAGGCTGTCTTCCTCTACCCCCCTTTTCATTGCTCTCTTCTCCTTTCTTCCGTTTCGAGGGACAGATAACAATGAAAACCGGGGATCAAACAGGAGAGAGGAGGAAAAGTCATTGAATGGAGTGTGTATGGTACAGAGAGGCCAATGAACTGTGTGTGTGTGTGTGTGTGTGTGTGTGTGTGTGTGTGTGTGTAGTAGTAGTAATGGGCTGTAGCAGTAGATCTGTCTCTCCCATACACTCTCCTATAGCCCCAACGGGACCCTCGACAGAAACACAACCTCTCCAGACCCTCACCTTTGACCCCCTGATACACACACGGAAAACCCAGGCTAACCGTCTCTCACACAAATCAAATGGAGCGCACACACATGCAGACACACACACACACACACACACACACACACACACACACACACACACACACAGCGTCTCTGTCTTGCAAACAGCTTAAACAAAGCTCCTCTAACAGAAGATAAACACATTCTCCTGATGCAGTGTGTACCTGAACGGGCAAATGGACCTTTTATGAGGGAGGTGTGTGTGTGTGTGTAAGTGTATATGTGTGTGTATGTCTGTGTGTGTGTGTGTGCGTGTGTGTGTGCAGCCCAGTTGAGGGTGAAAGGTTTCTTTTGGAGCAGTTTTTGTACTGCTCCAGTCACCTGACTGCACTTCTACAAAACCTAATCTCAGATATAATGTTGTTGTACTAGTATGGCAACCAGAGAGGGACAATTTTTTTGATTCTTGTACATTTAACTCACTTGAAACTTCTTTACTACATTTCTACAAAAAATTTTATTTCACCGCTAAATACTATCATGTGGCAACCAGAGAAGGACAAAAACCTCAAGATCTTTTGATTCTAGTACATTTCTTCATGTAATTGTCCTCTGTGCAACTGCTTTCATAAGTGTGTGTGTGTGTGTGTGTGTGTATGTGTGTGTGTGTGTGTGTGTGTGTGTGTTACTGCCCTGGAATGTGCATTGACCTAGTGACCTCTCCAGACTCCAAGGGCGTTAGCAGTTATACCATTTGGACCCTCCCAATAAATAACTTACGCACACTCAAAAATACAACCAGGTCGGGCGATCGGGGGCCACCTCGACCTACACACACATTCCTCCCCCTCTCTCTCTCTCTTTATCTCTCTCTCTCTCACACACACATACACACACATTTGTTACCTGTCTGCCCGCCTCGTTGTTCTGCAGGTTCATGAGTGTGCGCGCGTGCTCGCTCGACCCCCTGGGGTAGTTCTTCTCTCTCTCCCGGGCGTCCACGAACTCCCGGGCGAAGCGGTAGCCGTAGTGGACGTTGTCGCCGCAGCCGCCCCACAGCCAGTCGCGTGGCAGGTCCCGGGGCCGGGCGGAGCGGCTGCAGCCGCAGGTGGACAGCTCGCCCTCGCGGCACGCCCGGCTGATGGCGTTGACCACGCCGGCGGCGCTGATGGAGTAGGTGAAGGCCGTTTCCCTGGAGCCTGACGGACAGAGAGAGAGAGAGAGAGAGAGAGAGAGACAGAGACAGAGAGAAATATAGTTAAGCACTGTAAAAGTGACCGAGAATGGATGAATGCCATTTCAGTAGCTGAGATGCAGTGGTGTCAAAAGTATCCGCGTTTATTACTCAAGTTGAAGAATAGATAGTTCAGAAATACTTCTGTAGAAGTTTCAACTGAAGCTTTTTACTCAAGTAAAAGTAGAAGAGTGCACTGGTTTCTGAACTACTTCAATGAATGTATGAATGTAAAAGTAATGGTGTAAAACTTCATACCTCAGGAGCATGTTATCAATAGCTTTTATTGCTAAATGATTCATCAAAAAACAAACAAACAAGTTAGAAACGAGTACACACAAATGCATGCGTCTACTTTACTTCTACTTCTACTCCTTACAGGTATAAATGGGGGGAGGAGGAAGTACAGATAACAGTGTGAAAATGTAAAGGAGTAGACCTGCTTTACATCTTTAACTAGATACTGACTGTAAATTAAGTCGAGGTAAAGTGTTTTTTTCCCCCTTTAATGTTTCACTTAATTCAGGATATCCCACAGGGCAGTGGTTAAGGTGTGTGCGCTGACAGGAAACATGGGTAACTGCTCAGGTTAAACCCCCACTCCTGGTCACACACACACACACACACACACACACACACACACACACACACACACACACACACACACACACACACACAGCGCCCCACACCCACCAAACAATAGACAATAACTGTGGTTTTAAACTCTACCTCTGTACCTGCTTGAACACTAGCTCAGTGATCTTGTTAAAGTTAGCCTGTGAAGCTGCCCTTTGTCTGTTCCTGTCTTCCTGTCACATCAGCCTCGATTGAAAACAAACAAAAAAGCATTTTAAAGCATTTTCATGCAAGTATCAGAATCAAATTCAGACTTAGTTAAACAGCTAGCTTCGATAACTTGTGCCAAAGGAACAAAGTAAACGCATTTTGGTTTTGGATCTTGTTCATTTCCACCTTCATTTCAATAATTTGGATGAAATGCTCCGGTTATTGTGTCATAAGTCAAATTTGTAATCGCCGAAATTTGAGGTACAATTCTCAAAAGGACAGCTGTGAGAAATTGTGAGAAATTGCTGTGAGAAAACAAGCAACTACAGCTGCTGCCAGGTGGTCAGGGTTCATATAGCTTTTCCAAGGTCAAATTCAAGCACTTTTTGAAGCACTATCACGGTTCAATCCAAACACATTACACATTAACCAGCACATTACAGCTGTGATAGATCACTTATTACACACGTATAAACAAAAAGGCACTTTGCTTCTTTAATCACAATAATAGACATGTAAAGTACAAAACAAATCAATTAAATTGATTAGTTATAGTTTATGTAATCCTTTGTTGTATGTGAACGCTGGAATCTAAGATGATGGAAAACAGTGAACAGTCAATGACCCTTTCAAGCACTTTCAAGGTCAATCTATCAAGCTTTTTCAGCATCTCATGGCAGCCTGTGAGAAACCACAATCCTACAAAGACTCGAAATGACACTCAACTTGTTTTAAGCACGGTACAAGAGACGCAGAACCAAAGAGAGTCACCTTTTTGTTTAAGTTTTACGGACACCGCATCGTAAAATACTTGTCAGTCATTTGTCAAACGAAACACTAAAAATTCGAGCAGTCTCAGGGATTCCAGGCACCCATTTCTGGGTGTTGTACCAGAAACCCTCCTCAAGTGTGAAATGAACTTTCATCTTAATCGCTGCAGCTACATATCAGTATCGCTCCATCTGGAATCCACACACGGACAGACAGACAGACAGACAGGTATGCAGCGCTGCCAGGACGCTTCCAAGCGCATTATGCAGCAGGATAAAGCCACTGGGGGGACGCGGAGCCTTCAGTGCGTTTTTTTTTTCTTTTTTATGAGGACCAGACTTCAAACGGCTGGCTCCGGATCTGCCGGCTCGGTGTCAGCTCATCGGCGCATTTCAAAAGCGGCGCAGCGGCGGCGTCGGAACAAAGGAGCGACTGACACCTTCCGCACAAACCCACTGTCAACACACACACACACACACACACACAGAGGGCCCGGGGGCCCCCAGAGGCAGCACACACACCTCCACCGACGGATCTGACACGTAGGTGTGGATGGGAGCTTTCCCACACCTCCCACTGGGAATTAAAAGGCGCTGCGTGTGGATTTGCGCACAGAGCGCCGCTTTACGCACGAAATCTCCCGTTTACGCACGAACCGGCCACTGAAGACTCTCGGCGCGTCCATATATGGATTCTTTTTTTTTTCTTGTTTTTGTTTACTTTTGCGATAGGGTCCCGTTTTTATCGCGTTTCAACTTTCCCCAGAGTCTCGCACGGTTGCGCACAAGTTGGACTCGCCACTTGAAAACTTTGCGCAAAAGTTGGAGCCAAAAGCATTTATCATCATATAATAGCTTTGTAACAAATTTATATGTCAAGAAATGTTATTTTTCTTATGTTGCTATTTTGCACTGCGCTTCTGTTCTCATGGAACGAATGCGAGGACAACTCGCCTCTGGGGATCTGTAAAGTTTCCTGATTCTGATATAAAAGTTCTGGTTGAAATCACGTCGGACAGTTATTTGTTTTGAATAGACTGGTGGATGTAACAAAATAATGCTCCTGCTTGTAAATCAGCTTTTGAGAACCCGGTTGAGGCCCCTGAACTGAACCCACTCCGGCAGGTTTCACATACTGTGTACAAATATAGGAAACCTCTACTTGTTTCATGCTTTATGACACATCTGAGCACAATAATGTAATGAAAATACAAATGAACCCTTGACTCAAGTTGCAGTTACTGATACCTGAGATGAAGTTGTGCAGAAAACAACTGCATCATTGTCAAAATGATTCATGTGGGAATTTAATTACCTCAGTGATTAAAATGTCACTTTGTTTACTGTTTAGGAGTATAAAAAAAGCAGGACACACTCACAAACTGTGATGCGTTGTCATGTGAGCTAGTAATGACTCTCTATGAGTGATCCTCAGTGTGTTCATAACTTCAGGGGGGACAGTTGGACCAAAGACGCGAACACACTCGCCTCTAGACTGTTTCACCTGGAGGAACATCGGCCTCCTGTCCTGGCCAACAGATCTAGAAACACAGCTCGGCTCGTGTTGCTTAAATAACATAAACAGCTACATTAAAGAACAACTCAACTCAAATTATGATCCATACACAGTAGGAAATCCACAGGTTATGAGCACATTCACATTGGTGCTGCTTTCCTTCTCCCCAACCACTCTAACTACCTCTAACTCTACCTAACTACCTCTACCTCTAAACAGCTCAGTCATAGTGAGACCAAAAGCCCAAATCAAGATCTTACATTTCAGGTAGGTTTGTAACACAAAATATTTCCTTGTGATTGGCTCAAACAATCCTCACACGTGAACCCATCATAGAATTCCTTTGTTTTCACAATTTTTATGCCACTGTCCATACTGTAAGACAGCGATGGTGGTATAGTGGTGAGCATAGCTGCCTTCCAAGCAGTTGACCCGGGTTCGATTCCCGGCCATCGCATTGCTTTGCCTCTGTACAATACTGTTCATCATCTTACTTGTGTTTGCAACCACACTAAAGCCAACTCCTTATACCAGAAACACACATGATGTGAGCAAGAAAATACAGCTGCTATCACATAAAACGAGAGGCACGGTCCATCAGCGGTTGACAGAAGACTCACCGATCTGCATGACCCGTCCGAACACGGACGTGTTGTCCACCGTGCTGCAGTTCCACCTGCGCTGCCTGAACTGGTACTGGCACTCCTTGATGCCCGTCTTGGCTCCGTCTCCGATGTAGATCATGTGGTCCTGGTACAGCTGGCACAGCTTCCTCTGGCCCTGCAACAGCACAGATTAGCATCCGCTATTAGCTCCGCTAATGAGGTGGCATCCTGTGGGCCGAATCCCTTCCTTTACTTATCATTTGACCCAATGTTGTCCAAAAGTTTCGGGGGGCATGCAGGAGGGGGAAAAGAAAACTGGAGAGAGGACCAGTCATTCATGTTAAAAAATATATATATACTAATATGAACTGTGTTATATCAGTGGTCATCACCCCTCACTCATCACTGCACACTTTATTCAAAAGTGATAATTTGTCAATCTGTAAGCGCATTCACCTTTATAGCTTTTTGTATAAGGACTTAATTGTCTTAAACATCCTATGTTACATTTCTGAACTTCTTTTTTTTAAACAGACATCTCATGATTTAAGGTCACATTATTCTATTTTATTGAATGTTGCTCAACCCTGGACAGACTTGCTTGGAATGATTTACAGAAAACTCCTAAGCTACAGCATCTAATCTCCTTGGATGATTTTACAGGTTGTTGTGTTATTATGTACAGGTTATTATGTACAAATGTTATAATTAGTACTTTCTGTTCTGGATTTGTACTTTTAGATGACATGTTTTATATATATATATATATATATATATATATATATATCTCAATGAGACTAACCTGGTAAAACAGAGGTTAATTATAAATAATAAAAAATCACTGTGGTTTTAAGCCATGAGGAAGACATTACCTGAGAGAGTCCGGACAGCTGGCTGCAGAGGGGCTGAGCTCCGATGATGTACATCTCAGGCCTCTGGATGGGGGTCAGGGCCAGTGACCTGGGAGAGACAGAGGCCGCGTTTAAGACTAGACTCAAAACGTTAAAAGTCTCGTCAGAGAGGCGGTGTGATGTACGGCCGCGCAAGAAGGAGGAGGAGGAGGAGGAGGGCGAGGAGGTCGGAGCTGCGGAAGGAAAAAAGTTCAGCCACGAGTTTTATTAGTACAACTGGCCTATAAAGAGCAGGTAAACACACGGTCCTGGCGTCCATCACCATATTATGCTCCTCCCTGTGTCAGGCTCGACTCTACTTCTTCTGCAGCCATTAAAACTTACACAAAAATCACAAACTGGTTCCAACAAATAATGGATCTATCTATCTATCTATCTATCTATCTATCTATCTATCTATCTATCTATCTATCTATCTATCTATCTATCTATCTATCTATCTATCTATCCATCCATCCATCCATCCATCCATCCATCCATCCATCTATATCTATCTATCTATCTATCTATCTATCTATCTATCTATCTATCTATCTATCTATCTATCTATCTATCTATCTATCTATCTATCTATCTATATAACCCATAGATTAAAGTGACAGCATGGCAGATTTAATTGAGTTTTACATCCTGTTTTTCTTCAGGTTATCTATCTACTTTTTATCTATTTCTCGTCTATCCTTCAATCTATGTTTCTACGACTCTAGTGTCAGACGTTTCTGCCTCTGTCCAAACAGGCCATATCAAACTGTTAGAAGACGGTTCCAACATGAAAAGATGAAGACGTACAAATCCGTGTCGTCATACATATCACAACACTCGCCTTATCTTTCACTTGAATTTAATGAACTGTAACCTGTCCCATCCCCTTCTACAGGTTCACGTGCCACATCTGAGTGTGTATGAAGTGACAGACGGTCTCTCTCTCTCTAACTAACCTGCACACACACACACACACACGCACACACACAGAAGGAGCTCCACGGCGTGGCTGCGTGGGTCATCCTGTCAGTCAAGAACAAGTGTGGCTAATTGACGGGCCTATAGGCGCAGCAGCAGGCCGCCATGCAGCGCCATTTGGGGCCGGGGCCAGGGTAAATATTGTGACAGAGCCTTCACATTTGTTCCATTCACTGTTAGTGCTCAAGCCAGGCAGCAGACTGGGAACATCACCCCCCCCCCCAAAACACACACACACACACATTATATCACACATACATGTAGGAGGCAAAGCAAAGTTCACTTTTCTTTCCATTTGTCATCTTATCAATGGCTCTCAATGGGGAGAAGATACCAGATACCAGTGGCAATGGCACCACGGCCTCTCCCATTCCATGGTGCTGGGTTGGGCTTAGGTGGGGTTCACACTTGAATCATTTATCAAATTATCATTATTAATGTGAGTTTTTGGATGGTTTGCATACACCATCTACAATTTTCTCACTGTAGCTTTCAAACTCTTTTGGACTCACAGCTTTTTTTTGCCCCAATACACACAGAGCATATGTACTTTTACTCTCCTATAGTGATTACTTGCTATCGCAACATCCCCCACTACCTGTGCATCTTTCTTGCTCAATAACAACAACTATCCATTTCTGGCCAAAGATGCTCCAAAAACATCATCACGTCAGTCATACACATTTTGGATATTAAAATGGATGTTAAAAATGTCAATCAAGTTGTATTTTAGGAAATGTGAAGTGATAGCTGCATTATTACAGATCTGTGTCTATCTATCTATCTATCTATCTATCTATCTATCTATCTATCTATCTATCTATCTATCTATCTATCTATCTATCTATCTATCTATCTATCTATCTATCTATCTATCTATCTCTAGCAATAATTCTAAAAAAGGCCTTCAATATTTCCTCTTCTCTGTCACAGTTCTTTCACTCCTCCATGACTCACATCTCTCAGAAAGGATAAATGGATGAAAACGAGTGCTCACCACCAGGAGCTGGCCTCCACCAGCAGCAGCTGGGAGCTGCAGGCCAGGAAGGCGGCTGCCAGCAGCAGATGTCTCCCAGCATCGGTTCTCCTCCTTCTGTCAGGCCTCCAGGGCTCCATGGTGGAGATGGGGAGACGGGAGGGTGGGGAGGGGGGGCGAGAGAGAGAGACAGAGGGGAGAGGAGATCCTCTGCGGAGACCTGGACACAAGACAGGGAGGCGTCCTGCTCAGAGCTGAGGCGCTTCAGGAGTGTGTGCTCCCCAACAGTCTCTAGAACTCCAAAAGCATTAAAAAAAATAGTTTCCAGGTAGTTTCTCTGCGGGCTTCTGTCAATCCAGTTTACTCGCAAAAACTTTACGTGCGTAAAAAGGTTTGGGAACCAGTGTTGCGCAAAGTGCGCAAAATCCTCCACCCTGGTCCTTTCCTTTACAAAACCCAAATAAAACAAAAACACAAACAAAGCAGTAAAACAAAGGTGTGCATTTAACTTGAGATCCCGCTGCTGTTTTGAGGAGCAGATTAACGAGATTAAATCGCTAATTGAGCCGCATGAGCGAGCGCTCCTCTCCTTTGCTGCGCTCTCACTGCTTCTCCACACCTCTCTCTCTCCTCTCACTCCACCCTACACTCCTCCTCTTCTCACCCCCACTTCACCTCGGGAACCACCCTCCCTCTCCCACCGTGGACGCACACACTGCGTGCGCATGTGCGCGTGCGTAAACGACGACCGACCAAACAACCGAGACTGAAAACACCTGCGATGCTGCGTTCAAGTGCCTCGGATGCGACACTGTTGGGTTGTGCATCATTTCACATTACCCAATAAGTCACCAGTTTATTGTTGGTGATGGTCTGCGGGTAAAAGTTCCACTATAAGTGTTTTAAAGGGGACCTGCAATGGCTGAGTGGAGTATTTATCTTTACTCTCTGGTGCTAATGTACAAAGTATGGAGCACTGGTTTCCTCAGATGCTATTTTTAAAATCCCTATTTTTAGGTGTGGCAGCTTCACGGCCCATTTCTGCGGTAGATCCGTTTCATTTTTATCTGGCAACCGCTCACATGAATGATCATGTGACATTACACGTTCTTTCCTAAACAATGAACCCTGTAGCAAAGTTTTCCCAAACAAACTAAGCGGTAACCGTAGTGATACAGCAATGGATCCACTCTTATATGTTTTAGTTAAGAATCAGAGGCGGAAATATGATACAGACGAAAAACAAGGATTGTATGAGAGAGTACGGTTTATGTCAGACTTGTATTTTACATACAATAGTCACATTCTGTCAGATTCACCCATTTTTAGTGGTGTCCATTCTATTAAATCCAATTCTAAATGTACATATGAATGAGGACATGTACATTTTTGTTCAATGCTGCTATCGGACAAAGCTGAGGTAGAAACTTTTTTTTTTTTTCATTAAAGGTCTTCTCAAAAGCTGGCAGATTCATTTAATTGATTAGACAACTGGTGACTGATTTATTGACCCTGCACAATGAAGAGACGAGGCAGCGTGAGCGATGGTGGACTGATCGTCAAACAAAAACCTGAACCAGCCTCCAACAAGGTTCAGTCCGTCAAATTCCTTTTACGGGCTCAAGTGAATAATTTGTTTGAATAAAAGGTGAGTGCCTCGAAAAAATGGTCTAATCCCCTCTCCTCTTTGGTCTGAGAAAATAAAAGGCGACACACCACAGCCCCCCCCCCCCAACCCCTCTCTTTACCCCCTCTGTACACGCTGGTTTACGCACCAACACACAGACGGCCGGGGAGAGCGCAGAAAAAAGTCCTGAAGCGGTGAAGAAAAGGCGTGTTGGAGCGAGCTCTCCTCAATTCATATCCCAGGTCAAAGACAAACCGGTGGGCGGTGACCCCGAGGCTTTGATGTGGCACAGGCGCAAAATAGGGGGGAACTGTGATTAGGTTCCTGGGGGCCTCCTATCGCATCCATTCAAAAGAAATCCATGATTACTAGTTTTTAGACCAAAAAATATGGGATGTGATGATTCCATTAAGTGGCAGTCTCATTGGGGGTTGGCCCCCCGAGGATTGAAAACTTTCAACCCCAGTCTTGGTTTCTACATTTCTGTTCTGCTCAAACACTCGCCCCTGCTCACAACCGCATTGTGTGTGGATGGAGAGACTCTCTATGAAGTTAACAACTACCAAAATGGAGTTTTCTGTGTTGTTCAGTCATCTCTAATCTACCTTTAATCACTAGTAGTAGTTCCTCAGTGGTGGAAAGAGCTATCAAGCACCACCTCTATCTTCAAGAAGACTCTTGAAGACTTCAGGGAGCATCTCCTCTGCTTATTTTTTACCTATCTATTGCTATATTCATCCTCTTAACTAGCGCTTAAATCCTCCACTTCTACTAGCACTCACACTACTCATCCTGTATTAGTCTGAAGAATGGAGGTTTCGATTCAGATTCTGTTTTCTCTAGCTATCGCTGTTATGGTGAAGTTTCAGTGTATAATGAGGGGAACATTCCAATAAAGTATTCAATATATGGCTTTTCCATTTGTTCTGGATCTATGTGCTGCATGGACTGGATGCCATTGCAGAGCAGACGCCTCTTTGTGTATTGTTTCCCACTCTTTATGATAACATCGGCTTTCTGTTTATTGTGACTCTCCTCATTAATATCCCGTTTGAACTGGTCTTCAGGGGGGTTTCTGTGGCCGTTTCTCCTCACAGGGATTCGGATGTCCCCCTCGTCTGTGCATAATAATAGAGCCTCAGCCATGTTACAGCACAGACACCTTTCATCTCCCAGGGGCCCATAAACTTCCTCTCTCTCGCTCTTTCTCTCTCTATCACACACACATGCAGTCAATATACATCTGTGATGTGCTGCTGGAGGAGGGTGTTGTGAAGGGAAACTGAGGGGAGGAAAGAATATGCAACAACACCGAAACTGGTCCTCCCGAATCGGGCCGAATCGAGTTTGAGTTTGTTTCTGCCTTACATTTCATTTCCTCCCTGTGTCTCCTCTCATCGGAGACAGGGCTGTGACGACATCGCCCCCCTCTGGTAACAAGCAGACCTCCTCGCATCATCAATCTGGAGGTATTTATTTACCTCAGTGTTTCCTCCTCCAGCATTTTGGAGGCTTGTGCAGCACCTTTCACTCAGTATTTATGGTTTAACAGGAAGCTGAGATGTGCTCCAGCAGACTTTCATGGCACCAACACAATAAAGGGTATCTAGAATGAAAAACAACTTTTACGAAACATAAAGATGGTTGAGGACACGCTCCACAGCTGTATCACTCCAGTTACCACTTAGATTGGGGAAAGATTTGTTAATCTTAGTTGTTTGACAAGAGACACAAAGTCGCTTGATTATTTATGCGAGTGGCAGGTACAATAGCCAATCAGCATGAAGTCCCTGTGTGGGTGAAACAGATCTGTGCAGAGACAGACTTCAATCCTTCCACACCAAGGAGCAGGACGTTAACAGGGCTTGTTGGGAAGCATTAGAGGCATTTCTGGTGAAACCAACAGCTTCTATGTTGACACCAGAGAACCAGGATAAATCCTCGATGCGGCCATTCTCCGCCACCTTAAAGCGACACAATGGTTGTTGTTTACATTCAGGACTGTATGTTAAATAGAAACCTGATGTTCAAACACACCCCTGCTCCTACGGGCCTGTGTATTCGTGGATCTTATATCACAGTGGCATGTTTGGCATAATGAGAGGCCGGGACACCACAGTGACTGAGGATAATGACAGACCCATCAGCAGCAGCCCCGCTCTCTGATGTTGTGACACTGCAGTGCCCCCCAGTGTACAACACAGTTTTTAAAAAAAAAAAAAAAGTAAAAACAACAACAACAACAGGCTTTTACGCAGTTATCCGAAGCAACTTCGACAAGGAGCGACAACATTAAAGCTACTTCATCACAACAGAGAAAGTGTTTAAGGCTGCTCTGCACAGCGGATGAAGTCAGTTAATTAGATGAACCATTTTCATGCAGCTTGGGAAGCTTCGCGGTGAGATCTGCTTGAACTTGTTCTGCCTTTTTCAACACATTTTTATGCATATGTATTTACTTTTATTATATTTTGCATATACGTATATACTTTTAATATTCTGACCTATAACGATCTGTTTTTCTCAATGTTGCCACGTGATCTGAAGGGTTGGTTGAGACATCTTCCAGCCAAATTTAAATAAATAGGTTTCTCCTCTTGAGGAACCAGCTAATTAAAACATACTGATTGTCTCATCATTTGGGAGCCGAGGAGAAACAGGCCAACAGGCGAATTCTGGGACACGACCAAGAGATTGAGCCGCCGCCGAGCTGTGATGCACGGGAGGGAACACAGGGAGGAGCCGTTCAGCTGCAGTAGACTCTGTGTGTGTGTGTGTGTGTGTGGAGTGAAAGAGAGAGAGAGAGAGAGAGAGAGAGGGAGGGGGGACACAGAGGCAAAAACTTGGCCTGAGTGAGATGAAGGAAGACAGAGGTAGAAGTGAAAACACAGAGGGTGAAAAGAGCGAGGGAGTGCCTGGGTAATGGATACACAGGGAGAGAGAAAGAAAGAGAGAGCGAGAGAGAGGGAGGGAGGGAGCGAGAGAGGACTTGTCCCTGGAGGATATGAGCAATAGCCATGCAACAGGGAGCAATGCCTGAGAAAGCTCGGCAGCTCCTCTCTGGATTAACAGCAGCCCGGCTTTTTATTGCCCTCGGTGGCAGACAGGAGCGAGCCAGGCAAAGGGGGGAAAACCGGCTACGGTGGCCTGTAAGGGGTCCGAGCCAAGACCCCAAACTGCTAAATATCATACTTTGTGGGTATAGAAAACTGTCACTTGAATATTGATCAGACAAAAAAAAGGTTGAGGACAGAATATAAATGAGAGGAAGCGCATGAGACACCAGAAATACTTCTTAATTAAGGGCGGTGCTTTTGCCCACGTTTGAGGGTATAAACCCGCCTAGGGCAGGTTTTATAGCAAAGCATGCAAATTAAATCCTACTTCATGGTGCTGGTGTATCTACAGGGTGTGACGTGTAAAAGGTTGAGTCAAACCAAATAAAGCGTCACAAGTTGCACTCAAACACACAGTAAAGACTGCAGCATGGCTTTAGCATCGCTGTCGGTACATGTTTTCCACTGAGAGAGAGGAGCCGCGGAGACCTGGGGAGACTTCGACTGTTTACCGTGTTCGCAGCAGATCTCGCTCCTTTTATCAACAGCGTGAGCCAGAAACGGCCAAACGGCCACAGTTTTGTCTCGTTTTTCCCCCACGAATTCCTTTTTTCCTCTCTCACTGCTCGAGCGACTCGGAGCGTTCCCTCTCACTGATCTCCAGTGAAGTGGGTGGAGGTCGAGGCGGCCTGTCGTTGACCGAGGGCAGAGATCGACAAAACGGTGAACGCATTTAGATTCTTCAGAGCAGCCAAACAGCCGCACGGATGCCCTGCAAGGGACAGACCTGTATTCAGGATGATACTGGCTATCAGTGGATATCAGAGTCACCTCACAGCAAGAATACTGGAGGCCTTCCTGACTTTGTAGACTCTCAATGTGTCTTTGCAGATTTTCTCAAGTTACTCTTTTCATCTCGCAGACCAAAAAACACTACAGACGGTAAATTGTAAAACGTGCTTTTATTCTGAAATGCGCTCGAGTTTACCTTCTCTTCTGTGTGTCTCATTGCACAGAGTGTCTTATTACACGGAGGCAGCGATAAATACATATTCGAATCTGCGCTCCCTCTTGTCATGCACACTGCTCTGCCTTCAGAAGATGCTTTTAGGGAAGCAGCCGTGTGAATATGTGCCAGCGTTACGCAGACATACGGACACATTTGTAAGAACCAAAGAGCTCACAACTACAAATGCAACCGCAGAGCGAAGGCCCACGGGACGATGTAGCTACCTGCTCCTCTCTCTCTCGCTCTCTCTCTCACTCTGTCTCTCTTTCTCTCTCTCTTTCTTCTTCCCTCTCTCTCTCTCTGTCTTTGCGTCTGTTCCTCTTCCAAAAACACACACACACATGCACACACACATGCACGGCGACAAACTGCCAAATACAGCTGGCTGCAGGGAAACTCGCTGCTTGTAGCATTGTGAACGCACACACACACACACACACACACACACACACACACAGGTCTGTGGGGGAAATGCAGTGGGACTTGGAAGCAGCTGAGAGGGGCTCCAGAGACGCCTTGGGCTTTATACATGTGTCTCTCTCTCTCTCTCTCTCTCTCTCTCTCTCTTTTTTTTTTGACATGTGTGGTTGCGTGTTACAATGTCCCATCCTCTTTCTGTTTTCTCTTCCTCCCTCCACCCCTTCCCTCCTCCTCTTCCCTCTTCTTTCTTTCACGTCCCCTATCTCCGTCACGCTTGCTCTCACCCCTCCTCTCCTCTTTCCCCTGCTCCATATCTCTCCGCTCACCCCTTCCTGACTCTGTCCATCTCCTCCCTTCCTCCCTCCATCCATCCTTCTGTCAGCTGGCAGAAGATGAGTCATGCCTCTAGCTGGGAGGCTGAAACTCTCCCCCTCTCTCTCCCTCTCCCTCTCTCTAAATATATCTTCCCTATACTTCTCCTCCCCACTCTTTCTACATCTCTTTCTGCCTCCTTCCCTCTCTCCTCTCTCTCCGTATCACCATCTGTTTCTCCACGTCTCCTCTGCTTTGTTCTGTCACTCCGCCACCGAGCCTCTTCCTCCGTCCTCCCTCGATTTTCTCTGTTTCTCTCCGTCAGTCTGAAAGTCAGTCATCGGCCATTTGTGTTTCTCTCTTTCTCTCCCTCTCTCCATCTCTCTGACTGTGTGCCCAGCTGTTCCCACACTCGCTCTTCGCTGCGATGATGAACACGCACGCACGCACACACACGCACGCACGTTTATTGTATGCACACTCACTTGTAATGGGTGTGTTTGCTCATACATTGTGTCTGGTGTCCTTTTCCACTGTCTCCAAAGCCATATGTCTATAAATATATTATCTGTACAAAGTGGTTAAAGATATATTTACGCTCTCTTATATAAACTTGTTTTTGTAGGCTATTGAGAGGAGCTGAACTTCCATGTACATAAGCATTCTAGCAGTATAGAATCATAGGGGCTGAAGATAGATAGATAGACCTGCCTTGTTGGAGAAGACCCCTCCAGAAGACCCCTATGACACTGCCATGGTACAAAGTGGGCAAGATGATGAATGGACGGATGATTTAGTGCAACAATTCCCAGCTGTGGCAGTGAGGATCTCTCCACACACACACACACAAACTGGTATACAACTGTTGAGATCCATGCAACCGAGGCAACATGTGCCACAACTTCCTGAGATGCTGACACCTCGCTGTGCTATGCTATGACCATTTTATAGGGACATTTTATGGGGGGAGTCCTCCCGCCCAAGAAACATGCTCCACCTCATCTGGCTGAGGAACTCGGTGGGTTTCTATAGTGATAAATCAGCCCGCACCAGCCGGGTTGGCGCTTCACAGGAAATGAAGCAACCGGGAGAGCTCTGGCTGGCCTCATTTGGCACTGGACGGGAACCTTGGGAGAGGCCGAATCCCAGATCTGCAAGCCCAGGGAGAGGCCACTGAGGCTGGGCTGGATGCCCTAATTTCCCCCCGGTGCCCTGGAGCTCTGCTGGTCAAACTACAGCAGGCCTCCTGATCCCTTCCCAGGAGAAATTAACACTCACACACACACACACACACACACACACACACACACACACACACACACACACACACACACACACACACACACACACACACACTCAAACACGATCCTTCATTCTGCCTTTCCCCAACTTTTGGTCATGTTAGCCAGATTTTGCTTTTGTTCCATTGTATTGAACTTCACAACACAATATATCTGTTCAGTATCTTGAAAATGTTAACCTCTGACCACATTATTTGTCCAGGTGACAGGTTTTGATAATGTAGATAGAAACTGATATAAACAAGCTGACCTTTTGCTGTTATCAGAAATAGCCAAAAACAAAGGATTATTGAAAGACATGCTGTTAATTGAACTTGCTGGGCCCACACATGGACTCACGTCTAGCACAGGAGAGCGGCTGGTGACTAAAACACTATTCTGACAGCACGCTCAGCCACTGATGAGTAATTTTTCCCTTCATGGTTTGCTCACTTGCTGCTGTTTGCACGTTTCATTCAGCCCGACAGCGCTTTGGTTCCTCTGAGAATCATCTAAAAGGAATTATGACTCACGCTTGTCCTGGGCGCTGGTCGAGCTGTCTCAGTTTTAAAGGTTTTCAGACCCCTGTACTGTTATCTAGGAGTCCAATGGACAACGGTAGAGCTCTGGGAAAGGAGATTCCCCTCCATGTCTCCCATGAAAAGTCACAAGTACAAAATATTGATGAGAAGTGGATGGAGAGTTAGTTAGGAGAGTAAGGGAGCTACCTCCCAGTCTGTACTGCAGCCAGTTTAGCAGGAAATACACCAGTAAAATTGATTTCCTCCTTAAGGAGCCTGCAGGTTTGACGAATCAACCTGTTCCACTGTGTCTGATAAGATCACGCACACAAACTGCTCCATGTTAACATAGAAGCTACATTATTCTTTATACTGAGTCAATTCTTAGGGCATTTGTTCTTACGCGCTTAATCTCACACTGGATTTCAATGGAAGTTGCCTGTTTTCATGTTATCCATGAACATTATATTATACATTTAGTGTCAGTCAAAGAGCTCCAGCATTATCAAAGGAGAGCAACTTCTTTCTGAAAATAAAGAACAATCACCAGCACATTTCTCCTGGAGTATTTCCTTTTTATACTACTTTCTTCTTCTTCGGACAACATTTGAAATTCTTTCATATTGTTCCTGTCCAGTAAACCATGCATCATATCTCAAAAATTGATGATTATGATTTAGTAAGGGGTGCTTAAGAGATTCCTACTGGGAAAAGCGTCATTTCCAAGCTGAAACCAAAGGGTGTTTTCTCAGCTGCTGAAAATCTTTCAGTGTCAGATGTTCTCAAAGGGCAGCAACTACAAATCTAGCCCATAATGCTTTGATTAGGTATGATTTTTGAGCATAGGACTTGTTCTTAGTGGAGTTTACCAAAATAAAAGACCTGAATACTTCTCCAACTCCTGCACACAGTTTTTGTTTAAATGAAATACATTTTTCGGAGCGAATCATAACAGTATGACACAAGTGACTCCAAAATAACAGAGCGACAACTTAAAACAGATGTGTTGTTAGACTCAATCATTGTCTCTTTCAGACTTGGCCGCTCATGGCCTTGCACGCTGAACTCGATTTAAGGGATCGTGGCTAAAACACTCAGGCGAGAGCCCAGCTATGTCCACATCAGAATCCTGATCCTGCTGCAATTTAAGATCCAAAATGTGCCGCGTTCCACCTCTGTGGTTCCCTGCAAGAGCGCACACAAACCAGGCAGATGGACACGCACCTTTACACACACACACACACACACACACACACACACAAATAGACAATATGCAGCCCATTCATGCCAACAGATGACAGAGCACATTGAGAAAATGCCAAAATGCTGACTACTGAGGGGGAGAGAGCACGAGGCTGAAAAATCTCCTATGTCAGACTGCAGAGCTGGCAAAAAAGAAAAGCATTGTTGCGGACACACACACACACACACACACACACACACACACAAACACCTAGGCAGCCTGTGTGGTACAAAACTGGAGCAGGGTGGTATGGCACTACACATACACACACTCATGTGCACACACACACACACACACTCACAGGCTGTGAGGCGTTTTGGCGAGACTGAAGCGCAGACGAGCTGTCAGAGAGAGAGAGAGAGGGAGAGAGGGAGAAGGAGAGAAAAGGAAGTAAGAGGAAGAAAGAAAAATGGAGGCAGAGATAGATGGAGATGATCATCTACATTTGTCTTTTCAGCTGCATTTCCTCTCCATTTTGTCTCTTTTCTTTTCCTCTTTTCTCGTGCCAGTCCACACCTCACCATTTGGTTAGTAAAATCAGATGAGGGTAAAAAAAACATGGAAACTGCATAGAGGAGAGTGAGAGAGACGCTGCGGTTGAACACAGAAATCAAATCTATTTGTTAATTATTGGGGCTTCCACCTCTTAAAACAGCTGAAGCCGGAGACGAGGATGGAATGAGATATCCATCAGTCACAATGGATGAGTCCTCCAACTGAAAAGATGAAATAAAATAATCCTCTGATGTCATATCATGAGGTAGGTACACTCATTTGTAACTCATATTTCCCATTCTGTCACCATTCATACACAAACTTCACATACGAATGAGGATGCAATCATGTTTTTGGACTTGGAACAGACTGTCAATGTTCAACGAAGCCAAAGGAAAAAGGTGTTTTTTTTTAATTATTATTATTTTCATTCTAGCTCGGCTTCATAAATGTGACTATATGAACAACTTGTGTGAAAGAGCTCTGAGCGAGCTGAGCCCGACTCTGACACAGCAGAGAGAAGGCACGAGAGAGTTTAAAAAACAATGAGAGAGGAGAGAGAGAGACAGACAGAGAGAGCGAGAGAGAGAGAGAGAGGGAGAGGAGCTTTGACAGCAGGCGCATACACACACACACACACACACACACACACACACAGGCCATGTTTCACTGTTGTACAGGTGAAGCCCCGGTGAAGCAAGGAAACACCTTAAGGTACATAAAAGATTCATCATCAATAGTGAACAGTGAGAGGGCATGTGTGTGCGCACACACACAGTCAAACAAACAAACAAACAAACAAAGGCAGAGTATATCTGAGAGCACAGCTACTGTCTGCTTTCTTTCCCATGTGCAGGGACCCTTTATGTTTTGTTGTGTGTGTGTGTGTGTGTGTTTGTGTGTGTGTGTGTGTGTGTGTGTGTGTGTGTGTGTGTGTGTGTGTGTGTGTGTGTGTGTGTATGCGCATGACAGAGAATCTACAGAGTCATGGTAATATCCATTCAGGAGGGTGTCGGCTTTCAGGGAGACGTGTTGACACACGCCCACGTAACCCTGGCAACCGGCAATCGCTGCGGGTGCAGATGAAGCACGTTGTCGATGCGATGCAATTATCCAGTTAGAGTCCTCCCCTGCATCCACCGAAATCAAGACACAACACAGCGCAAAGTCGCGCAAAACAACACAAAACGGGCACATGACGAGCCGCATCTCACTCCCCCGTCTCACCTCTATTTCGACATTTCTCGCCCTCTTTTTTTTCTCTCCCCTCCTCCCCACCCCTCGCAGCCCACTTCTCTAACCTCCACGCTCACATTCAGAGAGCAGCACGTGGCCGCCCCCCCTCCGACTCCCTGCCTCTCCCTCCGTCTCTCTGCTGAGACGCTCTCTAAAAATACTCCTCCTCCTCCTCCTCTTTTTCCTCTCTCTGACCCGTTCCTTATTTCGCCCCGTTCGCTCTTCCTCTCCATCTCGTCCCTCAACCAGCCATCTATCCATCCACCCATCCCTCTCCTCCTCCTCCTCCTCCTCCTCTCTCTCGCTCAGCGTGAGTGCCACTAGCTAGGGCCCAGCGGGTTCTCTCGGAGAGGTATGACACACCACGGCAGCGTGCACGCACACACACATAGAGGCAGACACACGCACACATACACACAGCTGTGATATGAGCCAGACGGAGGGAGGCAGAAAAACAGAAAAAAAATGCATGCTGAGCAAGTGCGTACACACACACACACACACACACACACACAGAGGCAGGTCATGCAGAGAGACTCAGCTACTGCTGCTTTAGAGAAAGCCTGTGGCACACACACACACAGCCTTGCATCGGTCTGATTTTTGCATCATGCCATCTCTTTTCTGTGCATTTCTCTTTTCTCTTTCAACTCGTCATTATCACCGTGGGATAAGGGGTTTAGCACCGTCACCTCACAGCAAAAAACAGATCCTGGGTTCAACTCCAGCGGTCCACAAAAACAAGCATGTTTAGGCCAATTGGAGACTAGAAATCGCATGTGTGAGGATGAATGGTGTGTGTGTGTGTATGCCCTGTGCTGGACTGGAGGTGTCCAGGGTGTTTTTCCTGCCTTGGCCCAGCGGACGCTGGAGATAGGCTTCCAGCAGACCCCTGGCGACATCGTTAAGGTACAAAGACAGACCTTGTCGTTCCCTCTTCAGCTTTTTTTTTCTCGCCTGCTGTCGCCTCGGTGCTCGCACAGAAAATGGTGGAGTCAGCTGGCAAAGACTCGCACTTTTAGTATTAGAAAGTTTGCTAATAACCTCCTACACAGAACAGCCTGGTCGGCAGCGTTAAAACCACACTGACCGAGTTTTACTTCGTGCAAAAAAAAAGGATTTAGGAGCATATATGCGTGAGGCAAAAAAAAAGTAGTTTATGACCAAGTCATTTTTACAGCTGGGGGTATTGTCCAGAAAACTGACCCAGCTATTTTGACAATTTTAGCCATATCTAGCCGGGAGCAGCCGTTAATCTCCCACTCTGTTTATGTCTCAAGGTGTTTGCAGGATCATTATAAAGCTTGGTATTCATGTCAGGATCCTTATTTTGAAAATGCATGACACACTCGCCCGAGCACCAAGGACGCCGGTGCTGTCAGCCACGGGGGACGGCGCGGTTAACTGCTTTGTTTTTGCCCTTGATGAAGTTTCAGGATATAAGTTAAAAGCAGCGGAGTCGGACATTAAAAATAATCCCCGGGCAATTTTTTTTTCTGCTGGATTTTGTGGATTTCAGCAGTTTTAAAGATTCACGATTGGGGGTTTCCACCAAAGATTTGTGAGCAATTTAGAGCTACATATCTGGGGATTTGCTTTGACGAACACCTGATGTAGAAATCCTGCCGTACCAAGAGCATATAAATAGGCCTTAACGAGGCCAAAATGTTGAAATTGAATTAAAAATAAATCAAATTAACTGTAACTTCTGAGAGCTTGTGAGAGCGTTGATAAATGCCTTCAATAAAAAGTGCACATTAAATTTTATAGATTTAAATTAATTCTCATACATTTTTGTCCTCCATCTATTATAGTATTAGGGCTCACACTGGCTGCTCTCAGCAGGAAGAGGAAAACAAAAGATCTAAACCATTCTTCTTCTGGCTTATGTCCTTAGACCTTTAGGACCATTGGTTCCAAGGCAATTGGGCTGCCATTTGTCCATTCATGTTCCTATCGCATTCTTATGAAGGAGATGGGATTCATTCCCATCCCATCTAAACCATTGTACAGTATAAACCACGCTTTTTCACCAAGTGATTCAATAATACCTGTATTATTGAGATGACGCAAGGTTTTCACCCTGGATGTTTGTAAAAGTGAAAGCCAGTTTAAGTTTTCCTCACTCTAACAAAGCAATTTTGTTGGACAGACCTCAGCAAACTTTGTCTGTTAATATAAACATGCACGGCCCCAGGATGATGGTCTGCTTCTCCAGTAGCAAAAGGTATCAGGAATCAGAGACAATTGACCTATTCAGTCATGTAACTATGAAAATCTCTTGGCCCGTTGCCAAGACCCCTCTGGCAGGAGAGATATGTATTCTCATGCAAGTTGATAAGACACACGTAGACGCCATGACTGGGGTCACTTGCAATTATACAACAGGACATCTCTATGGGTTGAGACTGTAAATGTTAAAGTATTTGCGTCTCTCTGATAAGCATTATGATATGGAAATGCTCACGAAAATGTCCGGCGACAGGGATAGAGATAAGGTAGAGATAAGACTGGATGGGCAGCGCTGGTGTCTCATAGCAAGGAATTCAGCAAAGGCAGAAGTTTTCCCTGCCTGAAGACAGGCGCCGACACACTCACAACACAGTACACGGTGGATAAGATAATGGATAGATGCTTTACTCATGAAAATATCCAATCTTGAAGATGTGTGCAGGATTGGGATTTTTACACATGAAAAAAGGCAAATTCTTTTTGCTCAAAACAAGGACCGTGCAGCGTAAGAAAGGATCTTATTGATGACCACTGTGAACAGGGAGGAGATGATTACAGCAAGCAAAAAGGAAAACGAGAAAAAGAATCGTCTGACTATTGCTTTCAGTCATATGTTGAAAATCCGACGCTTTCCTCGAGGAGAACAGAGGGGATGAGAGGAGGAGCGGAATAAGGGAGACTTCCTGTCAGTTGTGCTCGACTGCATCCTTCCATGTAAAACCGGCTGTTTGTGCGGCTCCTCTGCCTCGCTGTTATCTCCACCTGATCACTGTTGCCTCTCTCCTCCTATCACTCATTCTCTCGCTCTCTCTCTCTCTGCCTCCATGTTTCTCATCAGCTTTTCTTCCCCCTCTCTCTCTCTCTCTCCCTCGATCCTTTCTCCTTTACTCTTTCTCAACCACTCTGCCACACTCCACTGGTTTCAGCAAACGGCTCCCCTGTCATATTATCTCACACATACACACACAAATACACACACACACACACACACGCATACATAGAAAATTCAGATTCACAGAATCCAACTAACAGTGAGGGGTGCACGCAAACAAAAATATACAGTTTAAATGCAAAATCCATACATTTAGATGCATATGCTTCCATGCCTGCACACACACACTCAAAGATAAACACTGAGGCGCACACTCACACTGAAGGCGACTTTGGGTCTTGGAAGAGGCCCACTGCAGGGGACTGAAGTTGGAACTTGGTTGAGAGTTTTCAAGAAAGAAGCTATTTGATCATTTCAGTGCTTTGATATGTCGAATAAGAGTTGTCACCTCACAGCGAGAGGTTGCTGGTTTCAATCCCAGTCGGGGGTCTTTCTGTGTTGGTTTGCATGTTTTCCGTGTGTCTGCATGGGTTCTCTCAAAGCACTTCAGATTCCTCCCACAGTCCACAAAACCATTCATGTTAAGTTGACTGGAGACTTCAAATTTCCCCTAGGTGTGAGTCTGAGAATGAATCGTGTGTGCGTGTATGTGTGTGCCCTGCCCTCACCCTGTGTGTGGTGAAGATGGGTGCCAGTGGAGCCCTGACAGCACCATGGAGTACAGTGTGAGATAATAGATGGATGGATAAATCAAATTAAAAATAAATTAGAAAATATCTGTTACACACAAACATCTGTTAGTAATCTTCATGCCTTAGGAGAACGTGTTGGTATTCATTTATAAACCTAGTATTTAGCTAGCTAGACAGACAGACAGACAGACAGACAGACAGACAGACAGACAGACAGACAGACAGACAGACACAGATAGATAGATACTTCACTTTTGCTTATCTGTTGGACATTATCGTTGGGATCTTTGAAATTACATGAGCTGAAATGTGCTTTATTGCAGGTTCTCTGCCAGTTTCAGACACTTATTCCGTTAGATGAGATGTTGATTGATAGTTTCGGCAAACATGGGAGTTTATTTTTGGGGGAGGTTTTGCAATAAAAGTGAGAGAAAAAATGGGATGAAGCTGTTTACAATGGACAAAGAAAGCAGTATTCAGCCCTGTGAGGACGCTCTGCTACTATTTCCACAACAACAGTAACGACAACAAAAATCCCAGTAAAAAATATTAAATGTTCCTGCCAAGTATAGAGGACTTTGAAAGGGGGGCTCCTCCACTTGGCTTGCCTGTGTTTCCTGTGTGGTCCTCTCAAAGGGTTAAAGCCCAAAGTGAACTGAATTGTAAGAAGTTGGTTTCCAAGGGAAACTGTTCGCACCGTTCCAGCTGAGGCGGAATGAACCAACTGCCTGACACGGCGGGGGTAGGGGTGAGTCAGAACTATTCAGACTTCATTTAGTGGCGCGCCGCTCGAGTAATTCTATATCCCGTAATCACACGGATTAGTACACCGCTTCGATATATATACCAAGCTTCTATATTGCCGCTTGTATTTTTGATTTATAATACTTGTGTTAAAACTTGCCTCCACCCCTCCGGTGCTGTTAGAGTGCCGGGGTCCCTGCCAAGTCGGTTTGAAAAGAGCAGACAAAGGCTTTGAGCTCAGGACGCCCCTCTCTCTCTCTCCCTCTCTCTCTGCCTTACAACCCGGCTCTATCTTTCCCCCCTCTAAGCCATGGAGGTGTTATTAAATAGACGGCGTTGAGAGTTTTCACTTTCTTGTTTCTGAAATGTACGACCGTCTGGATCCCCGCTCGCCCGAGAGAGGACGGCTTTTTGTGGGTATAATACGAGGAAGCGTCGTCTGAGAGAGAGAGAGAGAGAGGGGGAAGGATTGACGCTTTTTCCTCCTCTCCTCCTCCTCCTCCTCCTTCTTCCTTTCGCCCCCCTCTCCTCCTCCTTTTTGGCGGAGAGAGGGGTTGAGGCAGGAATAAACGCTTTTTTTCTTGTTTTCCCCCCTTTAAATTTTTTAAATTTTTTTTAAATGCATTTGAATCCTACTGCGCAACGAAGAACGGATCACGTGGGATTTGGAGAGAGTTGGGTCGATTTTTGCACAATTCCAATGTGAGAGAGAGAGAAAAAAGAGAGAGAAACAAGCCTGTTTCTTTTCTTGTTTCACTTCTGTGGATAACTGGGACTGTTGATACTTTGGCAGAATTGCAGCAGAAGGGGGGGTGTGTGTTGTTGTTGAGGGGCTTCTTCTTTCAGCCTTGGAGGTGTGGAGTATTAATTCTTATATGCCTGGGTCTTGAAAAACAATGGAGACGCACATTTCGTGCCTCTTCCCGGAAATTTTGGCCATGATTTTTAGCTATCTGGACGTGAGGGACAAAGGCAGGGTAGCCCAAGTGTGCATCGCTTGGAGGGACGCATCCTACCACAAGTCAGTGTGGAGGGGGGTGGAGGCCAAGCTGCACCTCCGCCGGGCCAATCCCTCCCTGTTCCCCAGCCTCCAGGCCAGGGGCATCCGGAGGGTCCAGATCCTGTCCCTGCGCCGCAGCTTGAGTTATGTGATCCAGGGAATGCCCAACATCGAGTCCCTCAACCTGTCCGGCTGCTACAACCTCACGGATAACGGGCTAGGGCATGCTTTCGTGCAGGAGATCCCGTCTCTGAGGGTTTTGAACCTCAGTCTGTGTAAGCAGATCACGGACTCCAGCCTGGGCAGGATAGCCCAGTATCTGAAGAACCTGGAGGTGCTGGAGCTGGGCGGCTGCAGCAACATCACAAACACCGGGCTTCTGTTGATAGCCTGGGGCCTCCACAGGCTCAAGAGCCTCAACCTGAGGTCCTGCAGGCACGTCTCGGATGTGGGCATCGGACACCTGGCGGGCATGACCCGGAGCGCTGCGGAGGGCTGCCTGAGCCTGGAGTACCTGACCCTCCAGGACTGTCAGAAATTGACGGACCTGTCTCTGAAACACATCTCCAAGGGGCTGACCAAGCTGCGGGTGCTCAACCTGAGCTTCTGCGGCGGGATCTCGGACGCGGGGATGATCCACCTGTCCCACATGGCGTCCCTGTGGAGCCTCAACCTGCGCTCCTGCGACAACATCAGCGACACGGGCACCATGCACCTCGCCATGGGCACCCTGAGGCTCTCCGGGCTCGACGTCTCCTTCTGCGACAAGATAGGGGACCAGACCCTGGCGTACATCGCCCAGGGGCTCTACCAGCTCAAGTCCCTGTCGCTGTGCTCGTGTCACATCTCCGACGACGGGATAAACCGCATGGTGAGGCAGATGCACGAGCTGAGGACCCTGAACATTGGACAGTGCGTGCGCATCACGGACAAAGGGCTGGAGCTCATAGCCGACCACCTGACCCAGCTGGCGGGCATCGACCTGTATGGATGTACCAAGATCACCAAGAGGGGACTGGAGAGGATCACCCAGCTCCCCTGCCTTAAAGTGTTGAACCTGGGACTCTGGCAGATGACAGAGAGTGAGAAAGTGAGGTGATTGGAAGTGTTTTTAGTTTCTGTTCATTTGGTTTCATGGAAGAGGTGGGGGGGGGCATGAGGACCAGGAGGAGGGGGAGTACAGGGGGGTGGGGAGGTGGGTAAATATTGTTCCTTACCCTCCAGCGTGCTTGTGTACGGTGTGCTTCTCCCACGTGACCACGATTTTATGTTCAAATGTTGTTTTTATTTTCCTTTCCGTTGGCCTTGCAGGATTTCAGTTTTGATATAACTTAATACTCCCCGCCTGGTAGGAAGCAATTAAAACTTTACTTGTTATGAGCTTGTGAAAATCCCTGTTGTTTGATCTCGTACTGGGTTTTGATATCTCCCAAATTACGACACGTTAAACGCAGAGCGTCGTCCCCACAACAAAAAGAGCTGCTTCATTTTACTGACACTTTCTCCTGGACTATTTTCAAACTTGCAGCCGTTTTGGAGCTAAATTGAGGTTTTAAAACTCGGGTATGAGACTTTCTTCTTTTCTTTTTTTTCTCCTTTTTACAGTGAGACAAATCTCTGCTACAGCCATCACGCCTACAAAAAAACATTTGGCTACCTCGTATGTGGTTGTTTTCAAAGGGTTGTGTACTGTTATAAAAAAACAGAAGGAAAGCGAGAATGAGAGACTGGGAGAAAATGTGCCTAAAGGGACTGTGTCTGCCCCCTCCCCCCATCCTCCCCCTGTCCTCCCTCCCTCACCCCTCCATGAGCAGAGACCAGGACACAATCTTAACTACCTTTTTGTTAATTTACCCCCCCCCCCCCCCATAAACAGCAACGATTTCCCACAAAGGCGAAGAGAGAGGGAGAGGGCGCCGCTTTATGCAAAAAATAACTTAAAAAAAGGCAAAAACCGGCTTGTGTGCAACAGCTTCTCCGTCATTTTTTAATTTTCCCTTTTAGCGATCAAATCAAGAGTCAAATTATGTTTTGTTGTCGAGGATATCGGATTCAGGATTGTTCAGGAATACCTGCAGTCGTCTTGTATTAATATAAAGATGATTGTAAACATGATTGTAAAAAAAACAAAACAAAACGTGTGTAGATGTATTGTAGGACTGTTTTTGTGAGGCGATACTGATGGAGAAACATGTCTGGATGTTGTTCAGAGCGTTTTACTTCAAATTGAAGTGATTTCTATGTCTTAAAGCCCTTTATCGATCCAAAACAAATGGTCTTTTTTTTTTTTTTCCCACGATTGATGCCACAACACATTCATATTCATGTTGCACTCACCGGTGAGAAAGAAGGAGAGAGAGAAAGAGGAGTGTAGGGGATATCTGTTTTCCTCCCTCTTTTTCTCCATCTCTCCCTGAATAAAAATACCCTGGATCCATTTTGAGGCACGCTTAGAATAAGGAGCAATCGATTATATATTTTTCCTCCCGTTTCTCTGTCTCTCCATCTCGGGTTACAAGTGGAATGCATCTCTCTCTCTCTCTCTCCCTTTCTCTCGCACACATTAACACACACATGCACGCACACGCGCACACACGCAGCGATCTGAGAGTGTGTGTGTGTGTTGTAATGTAATGCAAATGACCTGCTAGAAAAATTAATATACGGATGTGCGTCCTGCTGAAAAAGCTGTGTGTGTGTTTGCAAATAAAGAGAAAAAAGGTGTACTGTATATTATGTGTTTGTAAAGGAGAAAAAATGCAGAATCCCAAAATTAAATTGTTTTATATTCTTACGGTTAAAACAATTAAAGATATTTATATAATGAACGAACGAGAGCGCTGTGTGGACTACTTTTGTGTAGGCGTAGCACTTTCATTGTGGCGTTGTGCGCGACGACAAAACATCGCAATAATTCCACATTGTTTATCGTCACTGTGGTCCTGTCCTGGTTTTGTCCTCCCAATAAGATCGTCCATTTAATACAAACAAAGGCTTTCACATTAATGTGTGTGTTCCTAATAACCACCCACACGTTCCTGCGCCGTCCCCGATCGGTCCGGTCTTGCCTCTCAGAAGGGCTGGGGAAAAAAAAAGAATAGAAATCTGCTGTGTTGTTTTTATTGTTTTACGACAGATTCAAAATGGATGCTTGCCGTCTTGATTTGGCTGCAGCGGCTGTGTAATTAATTATCACCAGGGCGTTTATTACAGGAAGCCGTTCTACCCTGCTGCTTTTTTTTAATCATCAACGTCTGTTTTTCATCCTCAAATGCAGCGAGAAAACAACAAGGTGTGTGTGCGACCGGAGGGCCAGTCTCAGGTTAAGAAGAGTCTGTAGGTTTTCTGGGGGGGAAAAAGGGGGGTGGGGGGTGGGGTATAGAGATGTATATTTTTAATCTAACCTTTATTTAACCAGATAAGAGATCAAGACGTCTTTCATATGGGTGACCTGGCCAGCACATGTCACAGTGGACAAGGCAGATAGACAATGATAACAGTGCGATAGAGCGAGCGAGCAATTTGACAAGTAAAGTGCAGGAGTTACTGTTTGTGTGTGTTGTGGACTTCATGGTTTTAAAGGGCAGGTTTTGGGGACTAGTTTTGGTTATTTTTGCAGTGTTTTATTTCACGTGTGGCAGAGCTGTGCCTGTGCAGCCGCTTTGTGCAGAGTAATGGGATCTAAAGTTGGTTAGGGCAGATTTCCCTCTTTCTGCTTTCCATCAGGACGTGTCCTGTGTGTGAAGTGACACCACACGCACACACACACACACACACACACACACACACACACACACACACACGCACACACACACACACATACACACACACACAGAGGGTTGCCAGACCAGTCAGTAGCCATTGTCTGCCTTTAGAAGTTAGGAAGGCAGGTTTTGGTGGGGGGATTTTTTTCCTTCTTCTCCTCTCTTTCTCCTCCTCTTGTTCAGTCACGCATACCAGATCCGAGACCAGGCAGGAGACCCCCCCACCCCTTCACCCCCACCTCCCCCAAACACACACACACACACACACCAATACTGCCCCTTGCCCCCCACCCCCCTCCCCTACAACCACACACACTTTTTAGCATTCCACACCATCATTCAAAGCATTTAAGCATTCTCTCTCTCCTGACTCTCTGTCCATGGGGATTTGGGGATAAAGGCCAGCAGAGGGATTGTTGACCACAGGGACTGAGGGAGATGGAAAGAAAGAGGACACAGAGAGGGAATGTCAGTGTTTGCTGTTTCTTAAGTTTACTTTAGCTGGCCTTTGGTCTGGCGCAGTAACACCGGAGAGAGAGAGAGAGAGAGAGCGAAAGATTTTTGCCCGAGAGATTTTCTGCTGTTTAAAACAGAAAATCCGCATGAAAAACAGACGTCATCCTTAGCCGAGGAGTTGCAGAGTCGTGGCAACTTGGTCTCGTGGACGTTGCACCTCTGCGAGAGTTCACGACGAGTCCGCTACTCCTTTCGAGACGGTGATGCGTGAACTGAAACAGCGGAGTTGTTGCTTTATATTCTGTTGCGACGCTACCAAGAGACGCGGGTAATCTGCACGCGAGCCGGCTCAGACGAGTCTCCCGAACGCTGCACGGAGGCAACAAAAGCAGCGGGAGAAAGCTCACGAGGAAAGAGCGTGTGACGTTGTAATAAATAGGAGCTTGAATGCTGATAAATGAGCAGAGACAGGGAGGGGAGGGAGGACGTGCAACATCACCGATTGTTCCTTTATCGTTTGACATTTGGGGGTTTCGCAGACCCCTCGCAAACAGATACAGGAGACCGGCCGTGACGAGGTCGTATCGCGCGTTTCGGACGGAAAAGGTCCGCGACGCCGAAACCAAGACTGACAAAGATACAATCGGCCGCATTCAAATGATAATGTGATACCTTATTAATCCCCATAGGGAAAATCTCTTTTTTTTTTGTCTGCCACCCTCCAACAGGGAGGTCAGAGGTCAGGCCGGGCTCCAGAAGACCCACCTCTGGAGCAGCTTGCCTTGCTGCGGGACACAGGACCTCCGAGGCGGAGGGGTGTCATACGTTAGGTCACGTTGCCGGGCCGCGTCTCTGCCAGAGCTCAGAGGCGCAGGGCCACCTGCGAAGCCCCCCGATCCTGAAGTGACGCCGGCTTCCTTTTTCGATGAAACAAGTCCCCCCCCAACTCCCCGGAACAATCTGTGAGCTGAATGCAAACTTGTCTCGTATTGTATAAGTTGCGGTCTCAATTTGCATTTTGAATAGAGAGAGCTGAGCGTGAATTAGACTCCGGAGCTTCACTGCTGGGCGTTCAGCGTTATGTGGTTACAGAGCATGATCTATTATCGCTATATTTTATATACTTAACTTTGCAGTCTGATACCACTATTTTTATCGCACAAAAATGTGATCTGCATCACTGCAGATCACCAAAGGCTAAATGGCGCTTGAAAAAGGTCAGACTCTTTAGTATTCGGGAGCTCCTGTGAGCACACAAGTACAGAGCATTTGTAAAACCAGTGTCACTACATCCACAATATATCTATGCACAACACTGGAGGAATTTGCAGCTTTCAGACTGAAATGGCTCAATATTTGGGGGGAAAATTACATACTAATTTACAAATTGGCACCAGGAGACAGCTAGCTTAGCCTAGCTACTTTGTTTACTTGCAATTCTTAGCACAGATATGACGTGTTTATTAACGAGCTCTGGAGTTGGCTAGCTTCCTGTTTTCCACCCCCCCCCATGCTAAGCTAATGCTGCTGGCCACAGCCTTATGTCAACCACATGCATTTAAAGCGGTATCAGTCTTCTCTGACTCTCAGCAGGACTGTGAATAAGCACTTTTCCCAGAGTCAGAACTATTGTTTTAAGGCATTCTTGGCCTGTCCTGGCGCTCTGGGGCTCAAGTCAAACAGCGGTGTATTTACAGTCTGATGACTACAAGTCCACATGCTCGAAACAATGGCTGTATAACCGCTTAAAACGTTAATTCAGGCCTGATTCATACGCACGGCTCACAGAGAGAAATCAAGAACTAGAGGATGAGACCGAAAGCTGCTTCTGCTACTGCTGGGGTTTGTCCACGTTCTTTACTTCCCTCTGGGGATTTATTTCCCAACGTTGCAACCTCATGCGTAACTCAAAGGTTTCGTTGTGGCAAACATGCACAAAGGTGCGTGCTAGTTGCAGCAGCGGGTGCTCACAAAATGGCTTCATGTTACAAATATATCTCCTTCTCAACCCGATTCCCTCTCCTAATCCACGTATCTGTGAATCCATGATTGACAACTCCAAGATGGGTTAATTCAAACACTTATAGGCGGCAAATTTAGACAAAACCTGTCTCATATAGGTCACCGGCTAACCATTTTCGGCTATGAATGCTGCGGTTTCATTAGAACTTTGGTGTGTGTGTGTGTGTCTGAGTGTGTGCGTCAGGGCCCGGGAGTTGTAAAAGTTGAACTGTGACTCGTCACGTTGTGCTCTGAACCGCATTTCCTGTCAGAGAGGAACAGCCATGTGAGTATGTATGTGTGTGTGTGTGTGTGTGTGTGTGTGAGCGAGAGAGAGAGAGGGAGAGAGAGAAGTTTTAACTGCTGTCATTAAAGGAATAGTTCCCCATTAAAAGGGGAACTGGGGTTCTTCACAACAAAGCAGCAGGGGTATTAGCAGCAGAGTGTTATTTGCCCTCCCCCCACATCTCTCTGTCTGTGGCTGCAACTCCCTGTCTGTCTGTCTGTCTGTCTGTCTGTCTGTCTGTCTGTCTGTCTGTCTGTCTGTCTGTCTGTCTGTCTGTCTGTCTGTCTGTTGTGCTTCTGTCTTTTCGCCTGCTGTCTGTCTGGTGGTCAGCTTTCATCCCATCCCGTCTTTTTGTTCATCTCATCTTGTCCCTTCCTAATTTTGGAGCTTTTTATCCTTTGTGTCTCTTCATCTCCACCTGCCCGCTCTCTCCCCTTCTCCGATTCTCTGCTTCCTTCCACCTCCAGTTTTATTTCCTTCTCCCCTTTCATGCGCATGGTCTCCCTCTCTCCCTCTCTCTCTCTCTCTGCCCCCCTTCCCTCCTTTCACCATTTCCATTTCTACCCCCCCACCCCTCCTCCTTCCTTCCCTCCGCGGCGGCACCTGGTGTTGAGGTGTCGCTGAGGTACAGTAGACGGCTCTTTGAAGTCCCGGGGGCCCTCAGGGGGCTGTGTGTGTGTGTGTGTGTGTGTGTATGTGTGTGTGTGTGTGTGTAAAGTGTGTGTCGGGAAACTTTTTTTTTTATCAGTGGCTCCAGTCAAGAACATTTGGCATTGCTTTTGATTTGGGCGTCTCTAATGCTAAAACGACCTTCCCTGTGTTAGTATAAGTGCGTGTGTGTACTGTATGTCCTGATTATGCAGAGCAGGCGAATTTAAATCCTCATTACCGTTTTTTCCCTTTCTGCTCTCCCCTAACAATCAAAGGTGGACAGTTCAATTTCATTCCAAAACTTAGGAAATACAGCTGGGACTGCATTTTTGTCAGTACAAAATGAGCCTGATTAGATTCTTTGAGCCCTCCGAGGCATGAAATCACAAAGATGGCAACACTATAAAAGCACCTCTGTGATCATGCAACTTGGAATAAGATTTTAAAAAAGGGAAATATGCACCAGGAGTGTGGTATGATCATACTGGGAACTTACTGGTGTAGGGCTGGGACAGTCAGAGAAAAAGCAGGGTGGGGGAGCAGAGGAAAAAAACACCTCTGTCCTACAGTCTGCTTCAGTCAGCACCCAACCTGGAGAGAGAGAGAGGGAGAGAGAGTGGGGGCGGTGAGGCAGAGCAAGGAAAAGAAAGAGAGACCCAAGGAAAGTGGTAAAAAAAAAGAAGAGAAAGGAAAAGGAATCGAAGGAGAGACATATGAGAAAGGAGTGAGGGTGGTGAGAAAGAGAATGAGAGGAGGATAGAGAGAGAGAAAGAGAGAGAGAGGAATCTGTGAGTCACTGTTTAACTGTGGGCTGCTAAAAGTCGGCTAGCCATGTTAAAATACCGTCTGGGCACACACACCCACAGACACACACACACACAGACACACACACACACACACACATACATAGAGACACACACACACACCAACACTCCAAAAGAAATACAGAAATACAGAAATATGCCTTATATTCAACAATGGCTGGCTCAACACACACATATACACACATACACACACCTATACACCCACACACATACACATTAAAAGTTTATGCAGAAATTCTGCTTTGCCACTCTCCAGCCTGTCCTGCCCAGCAGACCAGCTAATTATTTTCAGTCGGACATCGGGCACGCACACACCTCTGCTGCACATTCCTCAGAGAGTAATGAGCTGCTTTGCTACAAAGGTAAGAATTTAGGTGAAGGTCAAAAATAGTCCCTTTTCTTTTTTTTTTTTCCACAAGTCCGACTTTGCAGCAAAAGGAGGAAGGGTGACATCATCCTAACCCTAAGCGATTAATTATTGATGATTTTTTTCTCTGAAAAAGAGAGCGGGCGGTTAACAATTAGCTCCTGTTCTGTACTACAGCAAACCAGGGGGCTGAACTCCTCTTTTGGAGCAAGGAGCATCATTCCTATTCCCCAGCAACTGTCTCTTCTAGTGGACAATTTGTCTGATCGGAGCTGCATTGATTATGGGAAATATCAGTTTTTTGTCAGAGAAATGGTGCAACAAAGATAGGAATCTAAGTCCATGCCAGCAGTTCTGCACATTTTCTAAACCTGCTTCATACCGGAGTCTATCCTAGCACACATGGGGGGAGAGAGGCAGGAAATACTCCCTGGAATCCATAGCTGGGCATACACACAGTCTCCAACTTGCATGTTTTTGCGCTGTGGGAAGGAAACCCGAGAGAAGAGAAGAAAAGCCATGAGGAGAACATGCAAACTGCATTCCATGAGGTCCTCAGACCTGGACCTTCTCATTCGCAAAGGCAACAGTGCCACCACACTGAGCTAGAAGGCCACAATCTTCAACATTTAGGCCATTGATGTTAATAGTGGTCATGCAATGGTTAAGTATCCCAGTCATGGGTAAGAACGGTTAAGAATCCCAGTCAGACTTAAGACCTTTTTCCATTGGTCTACTCCAGTTTCCTCCCACAGTCCAAAAACGTGCATGTTTATATCAATTTTACACTAAATTTCCCCCATGTTGTGTGTGTATGGACACGAGACCTATTTTAAGTACAAGGCAAGTAAGATCATGGATGGTGTTAGCAGCCTAAAAACTCTATTGTTGTTGGATTTCATATACTTTTGCCTGATCGTGCCGTAAGATCGGGGAAAATTTGGCGAGGAAACAACTCACTGAATCTTTAATTTGAAACCACAAGACCCCTCTTCATTCACAATCAAGCCATGGACACCGTCGCTGAATTTTTCATGCGGGCCTCGGCAATTACAATGGGAGACCGAGAATTATGCAGCATGTGATGTTGACTTCTGCTCCATATTCCTGCTTCATTCGACAATACCCAGCGGAGGAAGAGAGAGTAGAGCAGCGGACGGCCAGAGAGAGAGAGGCACAGAGAGAGAGAGAGAGCGAGAGAGAGAGTGGGATGACATGTGGATTCATTTCAGCTTTCTTTGTCTTGATGTGAAACCAATGTGAAGCTCTGACAGAAATGTGACAGATACCTGCAATGTCAAAATCCGGCGGGCTCGCACACATTCTAATTTGTCAGGTGAGCTCGTGTTTTGGTAGCGTGGGAGGTGTGGTGTGCTCCTGTGTGTGCTTCCTGCCTGTGCATGTGCGATTTGAAAGTGTACGTGCATAATGCATGTGCGTAGACACACAGGGCTGTCTCAGCGTGTGTGTGTGTGCGTGTGTGTGCTCCTCTGCCGGCTCTCTGTACCTCCCTGTCAGTTCGGCTTGTCATTCAGGCATCAATGAAGAGAAACTTTTTCTCTCTCTTTAGTTTTGTTTAAAATTTGTCATGCTTTTTCTCAAACAGGAGGGGAAATGGGCAGAGAGGGAGATGGGAAAAATGGTGGAGCGGGGATTTTTTTTTTTCATCACATGCACGCTTGACAGGAAACACTGTGCATTAGAACAGAGAGAGGTTTCAGCACATTAACAACACGGATGCTGTTTAAATGGGAACAGTGAGTAGGAAAGAGGAGCACGCTGAAGGAGGTTATAGTTGGATCCCTGACAAGATACTCACTGCTGAATCATGCTGATTGCCAAGCAGTTACACAACTTTATTCCTATTTATCGTCTATGACGCTTAGCAAGTCCAGTTCACCTGAACACGCACGTTGAGGACTGCAGGAGGAATTGAGAACCAGTACTGGACTGAACCCAAAACATCTGCGCCCAACGTGGGGCTCGAACCCACGACCCTGAGATTAAGAGTCTCATGCTCTACCGACTGAGCTAGCCGGGCTACATGCTAACACTATGTAGCACACTCACCCGAATCAAAATTGTTTTGCAAATTTTATTTATTTAATTGTAATAGTTGTATATAGCCATATCTATATATATTATTGACATACTATAGAATATATTCATATAAATTCAGTGCTTCATTTTGTATGCAAATTAGCATTTCATGCTCATGCAGCATCAACCCCAAAGCTGTTTCCGGGCTGATTTTAATCTCTCGATGAGTCATGGATGGGAAAATGACTTGCATCACAATTATTGATCTGAATAGAACAACCAGTTAACACCACATTGCCTTTACACAAAGCACCTCACGCACAACAGCTGATAGAGCGCGAAGCCCAAACGTATCTGAACCTGTCCACGTCTGAATCGGATGTGCGACCTGATTCGGATCACTTCCCGTTCAAAACGAAGCGGATATCCAAACCGGGAAAATCCACATCAAAAAGGACATTTAATATTCAATTTCTAAAGGCATTATTGAGACAGAGAAGTGCTCTTATCTCCCAATAAATGAATTACGGTTTCAATTTGCATGTTGAGTGAAATGAAGTGAAAGTGCCTCAGACTCGGAGTCAAGCAGAGCCGGGGTTTGCGGCTGCTGATAACCGCGCTGCCAACTCAGGATTTGCCAAAAGCGAGATTTACGACGGCTAAATCTGCAAGAAGTCTACGGTGAAGGGTTGCGGGAACGGATCTGCCGGCTTCTGTGCTTGTCGCTTTCCAAATATCATTGACCTGTGAATTTATGGTGCCAGCCCTACACCGAGCACTGTGACGAACACACACTTTTTCTATTTTTTTACAGTTTTCTCACAAGGAAAGTCACGATACACAACTAACTTTAGGTTGCTGGGCGGTTTACATGTTTTACCTATTTTGTCTGTGTTGGTCCACAGTCCAAAAACATGCATGTTCAGGTCAAGTTGTCCTAAATATGCATGTTTGGGTCAATTTGACACAGGCCAATTTAAAGTTGTTTGGGTCAATTTGACCTAAAAAACTGATAGTTGTAGCTCCAACAGACCCCTGGGATAACATTAAGGTACAAAGTGGCTAAGATAATGGATGGATTTAAGGCATCCCCTCTTCAGAATAAACACAATAATACAATACTCTGAATCTAATGTAATAACAGACCAGTGAGGGGAAAGGATGGGGCTAAAAAACCCGGTTTTCAGAATAAATCTAAAGTCGTGGCGGCCTTTTCTCTGCTACTGTACATGTGTTTTAATTTCAGTCAGGCATCTTCGCTGCGCAGTGTACATTAAATGCAGCACATGTGCTGAGGGCTGCACGCAGCTGTGTGCCAGCAGCTGAACTTTCCTCACCACGGAGCGGCACAGACCTCATCTTTCCACTGCTGCCTCCACAGATGTGATCGGACTTGAAAAAAAAAGAAGAAGAAGAAAAAAAAGAGAAAAACCCGCAGCACCAGGTTTGTTTGCTGCTCCGACGCGGCGTGTCTCTCATATTGAGTCGTGTGAGTCACGCCTGGACAGTCAGACCTGATTTTGATTTTTTCTTTTTGTCTCAGAGACGACAGAGGTGCCTAAGCGAAATAACAAGCAGGCTTTTCAATTCTGACCAACAAAACAAACCTGATTTGGGCTTAAAAAAAAAAAGAAGAAAAAACAGAAGAGGCAAAGGCGGGGGGTGGGTTGGGGTGGACGAAAGGGCGAGAAAAGAGGCAGTGACACACGCGACTGCGGCTTTAAGAGAGGGGAAAGAAAAGAGTGAGATAATTAGTGTGTTCGAGTGAGAAATAGATTTAAAAAACAGACAAACACAGAAAGGCGTGGAGAGAGAGACACGGGAGGTGGAGTGAGGGAAGATAAAGACAGAAACTGAGGATGGAATACAAAGAGGGCCAGTGTGTGTGTGTGTGTGTGTGTACGCCCGTGTGTGTGTGTGTGTGAGTGAGTGTGTGTGCCTGTGCACCAGGTGTATATCTCCTGTCCCCAAGGTCCTTCTAGCTGTCTTCTCCTATTGATTAGCTCATATTGATCTGGCCTGGAACATACACTCTGACTCTGACACACACGCACGCACACACACACACACACACACACACACACACAGGCTACACAAACGCAGCATGGTTGGCTTGATTTAGGGGTGCTTTGACACGGGGGAGGAGGAGGGGGGGGCACGAGGGAACATTGTTAACACACATAAAAAGCACGCCGCGCGCACAACCCTCCGATCATTTCGCTCTTAATATGACAAGCGTCCTCCTCGTGACGCACGGACAGAAAAGATTCTGCGTCCGCCTCCCGAGCTCGCGCGCGCCGGCTGTCTGGCTCCCAGGCTAGCAGGGGAACGACGGGGATGAACGAGACAGACCGTCGGCAGGAGACGCGGCTCTGAGCTTTTGACCAGCTGCCGCGTGCAACAGTTCAACGTCTGAGATGTTAAAGAGATCTTTCGAGCTCGAATGAGCCCCCCGGCTCCAAATTTGAATCGACAGTGATCAATATTTTCATATTAAAAAGCGGCTCGCGGCATTACTCGCATGTGACAGGGTGCGCTTATTGATATTGAGCACACAGCTGCGGTTTCCCACAGCTCTGCCGAGCTTTTGAACACGGTCTTAGTGAGCTCATCACAATACTGTTTTAATTCACTCTCGCTGCTCTCACAGTGTTGTATTTGGCAATTAATTGTGCTTTATAACCTCTAAAAATTGCTGCCAGCAACGAAAATAAGGCAATTAGTGTGTAAAGCCCAGGTACCGGGATGGTGAGGGCCAAAAACAGAGTTTAAAGAGAATGGAAATTGGAGTTACAATTCAGAGAACTTCATAAGAAATCAATGTTTTTTCTGATGAATGTCAAAAACTGACAAATGCCAATGAATCAGACAAATCAACTTGTTATTGGACCTGGTAACAAGTCTGTTATCACTGAGCTTTCTACTGTATGAAGTTCTAGACTCAAGGAGGAGACCAAAAACAGAGCTGAAAGAGCATGAGTTAAGGATTTGATGTAAATAGTCAGAAAAAGAATCACTTTTGCTATTTTGATTGTCTAACTCAACAACCTTGTGCATACTTGTACCAACTTGTTTGGGACAAGATTCTTTATTATCAAATTATCTGCCATATCAAGTTCAAATTGGGGACCAAAAAATGGGATTTTTCATCGATAGGTAGCCAGAAATGTGATCATAAAAAATTCCCTTTTTCTGTCTGAATTTTCTAACAAACTTGTTATAAGACAGTATTTATATCTTAAAAAGAAAAACACTCCATTGTAGCATTTTCTACCATGTAATGTTCTAAGTTTAAAGTTCTATGAAAGAAAATGCATCAGCCCACACTGATAGGTCAGTAGTGCCAGTTCCCATGCTGGTTTAGAAAGGGATGAATGACTAACCCACTTTCACTTGAAAGGAATTGGAAGAAAAAAAAATCTGTCAAGTACAGTCAAGTCAAGGTGCCCTTGAGCAAGACACCTCACCTCCAACTGCTCCCGAGCTGCTCCGCGGCAGCTGCAGGAGGACCGTGTTTGTTCGGGGCAGCTCCCACAGAGACTGTGTGAGGCTGTGTGAAGGTGAGGCAGGGCGATGCTCAGACAGAGCATGTATACTTGTTTATACTCTTTGTTTGCAGCAGTTGAGGAGATGGGACGTAATATTGTGGAGGGAGGGTGGAAGCAACGCCAATGCAATCTGATCATCAACCAGGCCTTCACAGTGGGCTATCTATATGGAATATTCACCTTTTTATGGATATTAACCTTACTTAGAGACTACTCCATTCATATTCCAATTAAGATAAATCTGTATCTTTTAATGTCCTTATAGATACTATCTTTTATTTTTAATCATTTATTGCTTCCTATGCATTAACAAGGACTGCACTTGTACTTGTTGCAATGACAGATAAAGATATTTTACATTCCATTACAACATAGTATGATTGATACCGAACGACACTCCTTGCTATGCAGATGTCGTTAATGTGCAGATTGATCGAGACATGTAAAAGCACTGTGGCCCCCCGTGTTATTGTGCATATTTGCTACACAACAGCTGCTTTTCAGAATCATCCAGTGGTTACGAACTTGTTCAGACAAGTGATCGTGTCCCGCTCCCTTTGTTCAACCACCTGCTTAAAAAATATCCCCATTCTCATTTTTGTAGCAATTCAAACCTTTTACCACATTCGTATCCTTCAAACTAACATGTTAACATGGTGTCTTAATCAGACTATGGCCTCATCAATGTAAATCTAGCTGTGTCTGGAGTGATGCATGATGGGTGCTGGTCATGGGCAACCAGTCCCATATCAATATGTATACCGACATTTACCTGCACCACACACAGATACAGTCTCGCATCTTTCCTTTTTTTCCTCTCTCTCTTCACTTGTCCTTCATCCTGGCTCGGCGCTAGACTTCCTCCTTCCTCCTTTGTCTCCGAATCTGAAGAAACGTCACTGTCTGTCTCTGCCTTTAGTCTTTTGTGTGCATGCAGACACACACATTAATACAGTACGTGCACAGACACACAAACACCTGCACCCATGGAGACGTGCACGCACGCACGCACCCACACGCGCACACACACACACACACACACACACACACACAGACACGCACGCACAGCCTGCCTTCTGCTGCTGTGATGGCTCCGAGCTGTCAAAACATCCTTGCTTTCTCTCTCGCCCTCTCTCTCTCTCTCTCTCTCACCAAAGCAGCCTGACTGAGCTTGTCTATGCAGGTTCACAGAGACCGCTGTCTATCCGCCCTGACTTTCCTTCTTTCTTTCCTTTCTTTCTTTCTCCCCTCCTTTCATTCTCTCCCTTTCTTTCAAGGTCAGCGTCTTGTGTCATTTGCCTACACAGGGATCCAACATTTTGGACTCCACTTCTCGACTCTTGACCACGGCTTCCACACAGGCCGGAACAGGTAGAAAACGCTTGTTTACCCGAGAAATATAAGACCCGTCTCACCAGTGTTTTGGTTTGATTTTTGCAGAGAGTTTCGGCATGTGGCGCCAACACCGGCTGGTTATTCTGCGGAGTGTCTGGCTACGCCTGCACTAAGCTGGCTTAAGACTCTGACATGCTCAGAGTGGACTGTGGATACACACCAGGCTGTGTTAATAATACACTGGGAAAATATTAATACATGTGGGTACACCTGTATACATAGACCATGGAGCTGTCTCCATGCAGCATCTTCAAGGATGACAATATTTACAACACAGTGATGAGTCCATTCATACAACTATTGTACTGTAGTGGCTTTAAATTCAATCTAAACTGGAAACTTGGAGGTTATACCTTCGTTGCGAAATAGTTATGAACACTGGTCAAGTTTCTAATGCCATTCCAACCTTTTTTTTACCCAATCTCGCTAGAAAAACACACTTCAGAGTCGAGTTTTCTGCTAAATATATGCCGATTTCAAGCGATATCATGAATTGGTGGTACAGCCTCACTGTTGCCTCACGGCTAGAGAGTCTCCAGCTTAAATCCCAGCTACACTGAGGACCTTTCAGTGTGGAGTTAACACGTTCTCCCTGCGTCTGCGTGGGTTTTCTCCAGGAAACTGGGTTTCGTCCCACAGTCCAAAAAACATGCATGTTTAAGTCGATTAGAGACTCTAAATTGCCCCGAGGTGTGCGTGTGAGTGTGAGAGCGAATGGTGTGTGTGTGTGTGTGCCCTGTGATTGATTGGAGACCTGTCCGGGGTGTTTTCTCTGCCTAAGCCCTACAGTATGTGCACTGGGATGGGCTCCAGCAGACCATTTGGGATCAAGCAAATGAATATTCAAATTTCTGCTCCGAAAGAATAGAGCCAGTCCAGTTTATAGGAGTTTAACCAGTGATTGAGACCCAGTGCATATATCAGTGCCAGGCAGTCCATCTTATGCAGAGGATACTGTTGCGTTTAACCGATAAAGAAAACAAACATATATATATATATATATAATGTTGGTTCAGAGTGCAAACGACCTAAAGTCTTTTCTGAAGCAAGGATACCGCAGATGTGTTTCGTTTCAGTCCCTCTCAACTGATATGTTGGCTGGGCTGTCTATTTGCCTCTCCTTTTACACACTCGCTCTCCTCCTTCTGATATCACACACACACACACACACACACACACACACACACACACACACACACACACACAGAGCACTGTGTGTTTGGCCTGCAGGGTGTGCACAGCGGGGAGGAATCAACCGTATGGCAGACATGAGGATGGAGCCAAATCTGGCTCGTACACATGGTGTGTGGCCATGCTGCCCTGCGTGTGTGTGTGTGTGTGTTGCTGAAGGCAGCCTCTGCACTTAAATATATATCAGGGGCAGCGGTTGCCTAAAGGTGAAATTTGTGTGGTTTTCACTGGAAGGCTGCCGAACGGAGTGAATGAATGAAAACCATTCTCCATTACAGCTACTGTTGTAACCGACGTGCCCTTGAGCAAGGCACTTGTGCTGCTTCTGATTCTGCTTCAGCTTCAGGACCAGGGCCCCAATGTGAACGGCGCGGGCGGCTGCACATCCGAAACAGCAGCTTTGTTTGTTTATCGTGTACGGTATTTCATATCGCCTGTCGTTCCTGTGTGTGAGTGAGTAAGTAAGTTAACCGAGGCCAGGGCGAAAGCGCTAAAAACAAATCAGATGCAGAGGAACAAAAGCGGTGGGGCAGAGCCAGGAGGAAGAACAAATCTGGATTTTGAATAAATTCATTCCCCCCAACAATCTTTGCATTTTTGTCTATTCATCAAGTGTCAGAAGATGCACAAGTGGATAAAATGAGAAAAGTTTACTCAGCAACAAAGACAGCTGATGGACCCAGGTTTGCCTCCATTTCCCTAGGACTTAATTTGTGGTTTCATTTAAGTTAAGAGTGAATTCTTCAGGACTCAAATAAGGAACTTAAAGCGTTTCATGTGAAAAGTCTGACTTTCAGTTTCTCTGCTCCCACTGATACAAAGCTGGTAGGATAATGGGTTATTCAGTGGAGACCATGGACTTTCAAAAACTTCTACAGTTTTACCATTCAGACTGCAAACTGGAAACCTTGAGATCAATATAAATTAACAAACTGCCAATAGATTTATCTCCAAGGCACACTCAATCTTAAAGAGATAAAAACACATTTTGTACATACGACTGAGGGTTTAACTATTTACGTGTACATATGGTAAGAAAGAAATCGACTGTGGCCTATATACAGCCGTATGAAGCCGTAACACCCAGTTTACGTAACACAGCTGCATGTATTGTGCGTGTGGATGTGACAGGCGTGTATGTGCGTGTAATGTTGCAGCATCTCTCAGTCAGGAGGGAAAAAAAGAGGGGGGGGCGTACGTTCCTGCGTGTGTGTCCGTGTCCGTGTCATCGCATGCCGCCTGCATGAAAATATGCATGTCATTTAATTGTGCATGGATGTGTGTGTACGTGTGTGTGTGTGTGTGTGTGTGCTGCGCTCGCTCACTGCCAGTGAACACACATTGAGTGCATGTGTGTGAGAGCGTCTTGGCTCGTGGTGGTTTTGTCAGTGCATGAAAATCATTTATTCATGTTTCGCTCTGTGCGTCTGTGTGTGCGTGTGTGTGCATGTGTCTGTGTGTGCGTGTCTCGCATGTTTTGATTGTGACTCTCTTTGCGTCCTTGTGTAGTTAAGTGTTTGGCTATCGCGCTTGTATCTTTGAATGTTTGATTCTTCCGGTTTTTCCTCCCTCACCGTCTCTTTCTTTCCAGACCTCTCCTTTCTCCGGCTCCCTCCTTTTCATCTCTTCCTCCCCTCTCACGACTCCCCGTTCGTCGAGGTTAACCCGCCGTGCGGTGGGTTTTCTCGCTCGGCGTGAGCGTGTGTGTGTGTGCGAGAGAGGTTTTTTAAAAATGCATATATTCTATAAGAGGGGGGAGAGGAAACAGAGCGTGGTGAAAAGAAAAATACAGCCTCTGTGTGTGTTGTGTCAGTCGAGTTGACATCTGATCTTGCTGAGTATGGTAAAGAAGAAAGTGCTGAAAGTACTCTGTGTGTGGGGGGGATCCTGTGTGTGTGTGTGAGTGTGTGTGTGTCTGTGTGTGTGTGTTTTGTGGCCTGTATGTGTCCTCATTTCTGTGTGGGTGGTAAGAGGAGGGAGTAAGGGAATAGGGTGTGTGTGAGTGCACTTAGTTTAAGTGTCAGCATGCCTCAGTGTGTGTGTATGTGTGCGTGTGTGTGTGTGTGTCTGTGTGTGTATGTGTGACAGGCAGGGAGAAAGGAGGGGGAGTGGAAGTGAAACAGAGGCTGAGAGATGGATGGCATGCAGGGAGGGTGATGAGGGAGAGAAGAAGGCAAAGACGAATGAAGAAGGAGAAACAAGGAGGAAAATTTTGAGTGATTGGGAAGAAAGAAAAGATGGAAGTGCGTCTGAACAGAATGAGACACTTTGAGGAGAGAGCCTGTTTTTCTTCTTCCGCTCTTTTCTTATTCCAATTTATGCTCGAGTATTCTCCACTACGGCATAAATGTTGTATGATCGGAGTATGTTATGAATGAATGTTGAATCAAAACTCTTTCCCTCTGTCCTCCCTTTGCTCCTCCTCTTTGCTTGTCAAAAGCGGTCTCTCCAGAGCTTTTCTGACAAATAGACCAGTTTGATCAGCCTCACACACACACACACACACACATTCACACATGACCACGAGCGCTCATCGTCGGCTTCATTCTACGAGCCGAGAAGTCTTTTACCTGTTTTCCTTGTTCCCGCTGTCCTTGTGTGTGTGTTTTATGTTTCATGTTTGGCGTCCTTGGTGAACGCTCACATCAATAGGGAAGTGTCTCCCCGAACAAAATCTATCAATATTTCATTCTGTCGCTTGCTGAAAATGCAAGATCGACGAGCGGGGCAAAGGAAGAAAAAAAAGGCGCGGGGTAGAGGAGCTCGACTGTGACGAGCGAGTCACGACAACTGCATGCGGATGCGGGTGCGGCGTCGGGAGACAGAGGCAGGTGTAACGCAACTTCATTTGCCTTATCAAAGTTTACCGTCTGTAGACGATGAGAGTCGGAGGGCTGGCAATCCATCAATCCTAACATGTACAGGCAAACAGAGCCGTGCCATGAATACTAAAGTAATGAAGTTATGGTATGTTGCAGTGAAGGGCTTAGCATCATTGCCTCAAAGCAAGAAGGGCCTGGGTCTGGCTCCAAGTGTTGGATCAGGGGTCTTTACATGTCTGCGTGGATTTTCTCGAGAACAAAGGTTCTCAAAGAGTGGCCCGAGGGCCAATGGCAGCCCACAGGACCATCTCTGGTGGCCCACAATGAATTACAGCTTTAATCCAACTGAACATTGCTTCAAAAGGATGAATCTCCACTTTGTGTTACATTTTTTTGCTACACAAATTAAGTTTGACTGACTGCTTGAAATGTAAACTACAGACATGCAACCTTGTCATTAAAATTATTACAAATGGGATTTTTCCATTTTTTGTCTCCTTCAGCAGCCCTCAGTCCAATGTTGGGTTCCTAAATTGGCCCTCAGCTACCAAGACTTTGAGAACCCCTGCTCTAGGTCCTCCAAAACTGTTCATTTAGGTTAGCTGGAGACTCTAAGTTGCCCCTAGTGTGAGAGTGAATGGTGTGTGTGACCTGGCCAGGGTGTGCTCCCTGCTTTCGCTCAAACCGTGCTGGGATATTTCCAGCATGCAGAAAGCTGCAAAGTGGGTCAAGGAAACGGATGAACGGCCTGTTTTCCGACCCAAAAAAAAGAAGACTGCCAAATTTGTTGTTCAGAGTGACACACTGGTTGTTTCTCGAATCACTATTTACAACTAGGACACCGAATCAGATCGGAATTGGAGGGTACATTTTCTAAAAATCAAGGGGAGAGTGAGAACACGGTCCCCCTGCTGCCAGAAATTATGCAGTCGTTCGGGGAATTTGCGGAGGTCAGTCGGCTCAAGTGTAATGACTGAGCCTCGGCTTCAGACAAGACTCTTTTTGATCAAGATATCTCCTCTCCAGATGCCTTTGTTGAAGTACAAAGGAACCACAAAAACTTGCCTGGATCCTCCCTGTGGTCTGGACCTGCTCAAGCATTGAATGTCTTCTTATAAATGATTGCTTCCACCAAAGTTTGCGTAAATCGGTCCAATTGGTTTTGATTTATCTTTGTTGAGGAACGGCCAAACAGCCTTGAAAATGTAACCACCTTGGTGAAGCTAAATATTGATTTTAACTGTGTTCTGCGGCTGATTACCCGCCCTGGCTAAACAATAGCAAGATAATGGGAGACTGGATTAAGATGAGAGAAATCAGGGCAGAAAAACCAAACTTTGTTTGATAATTTGTTCAATGCAGAACTGTCCCTGGGCAGACGGTAGCGAATTGATTTTCTGACATTTTAAACTCTCTCTATCCTCTCTACCTCTACATGTCCAGTCTTCATCATCCCATCAGACATCAGACAGCTCCACGGCAGTAATGACAAAGAATGCTGCATTGTGGCTCAAACAAAGTTGTCACTTCAAATCAATCAGAGTCTAATTAGCCTAATCCCCGCAGTGACTCAGTTGTACTGGTCAAGCACAAAAGGGACTTTGGTTCTTTGGTTTAAGCCAATAAAGATCTGGTGATGACAAAATGCCAGAAGTGCTTTAGAGCAGCCCGAGGTTGATTTTCTTGATGCTAAAACCCCCATTCTTTGGCTTCTTTTATGTTGGTTTCCATTTCCATTAGCTTATTTGTCTGTGCATTTTGATATATTGCCTCAGAAAAGGTTGATAGAGATTTCAAGAGACTGCTACGTGAAAAGTTTGTGTTTTCAAAAGTTCCAACCTTTGAGGGGAAACAGATTTGCTTTTAATAAATCATCTTGTTTTGAAGTTATTATCAACAGAAACAAAAGCAGCCTTGGCTGACCAATCGCTGCTTGTGTTGTGTGTACAGCATATCTCGGTAGGTGCACTACAACTCTTTGATACGCAACCGTAAACCAACTTCTGTACTTCTGGATAATATTCTATATTTCTATGGGGTCTGCTAGAGGGACTGACTGATATGGGATTCCTTGGGAAAACCAGCAAACTATCCAGTTATCTATCTAGATAAAAGCATATGCTCATATGCCGTATAACAGGAATTTCACAGAAAGAGCGTAAACATTCGTGCGGATTCACAAGTATCCTCACTGGGAAATGATTATCCATCAATCAGGTTAGTTCCCTTTCCTTTCCTTCCGTCTCTACCTCCTTTGCCAAAAAAAGAGCATGAAAATGAAAAGGAAGACATAAAGGACACACAGAAGGGGGAGGTCTGTGTTAAGGAGGTGAGAGTTAATGTTAATACATCTATTGAACATCCCATAGTCTGTGTTACTATGGCGCTGACACAGGACTTCAATTAAAGCTCAGACTCACCGGCCACACACACACACACACACAGGGAGCTGCAGCGCAGACAGGCCTATTGATTTTTGTGGTAACACTGTCCTGTCACCGCATACAGTGCTAGTCTACCTCTGTGACCTCCCCCTCCTCCCCCTCCTCCTCCCCCACCTCCTCCTCCCCTCCCATACATGTGTAAATGTGACACTTGACGCCTCTCACCTCCCCCTCACCTCTCTCTGCACCCCCTTTTCTTAACATCTCTCATTACTACGGCCGGGTCCCTTTTCTGCTGCGACTCGCACCACCTTCCCTCTTCTCTTCCTCTGATGCTCATTTCAGCCCCACCTCCTCCTCCTCCTCCTCCTCCCTTTTTTCAGTCTTCGCTTGCACCATTTTCGTTATTTTTTCCTCCTCAAAGGATCGTTGTCAGGATGAGAGGGATGGTGATTGGAGACATGGAGGTGGTGGTGGTGGTGGAGGGGATGCCCCCCCCACCTCCTTTTTTTTGCCAGTGCTGTACAGGCAGCATACACTTGAAAAACAAAAGACGTCTAACGCACAAGCAGCTACATACACACATAAAAAAAGGGCAAACAAGAGACAGTGTCTCGCCTATCCCCCAGAGACAGAGAGAGAGAGAGAGAGGTGTAGGAAGAAACAGAGATTTCCTGCTGTGTTTAGAAGCTTTGGCAATAGTGCTCGACAACCATGCCAATACATGGGCCGAAAAGAACAAGAGCGGGAGAGAAATACAGATAAGAGGAGCAAAACAGAGAAAAGAGCTCAGAACAGTTGTTTTTCTTTATCTAATAGCACACGCGCCACTCACTCACACATGTAAGAGCACTTGAAGAACCCTAATCATGCACGTTTTTAGACTGTTGAGACAGACATGGAACATGCAAACTCCATGTATGAAAGGCCAGGACATCGATGCAAATCAGGAACAGCACCAACCACTGAGTCATGACGCGGGCCAATGGGACCAACGAGGGGCAATAACAACATGATAACAATGATATTATGAATTCAGTCCCCAACATAACCATGACTGGGTTCACGTATTCAGCTTTTAACATGCTGTAATTGTTTATTTTCACATTCTTACTGTTGCCTGGGATGTTGGTTTGACTTGAACGAGGTTATACATCAGCCTTGTTACAAAAAAAAATGAAAGTTGTTGGATGTGTGTGATTTTTGAGCGTACAAAATGTTAGCATGTAGCCCGGCTAGCTCAGTCGGTAGAGCATGAGACTCTTAATCTCAGGGTCGTGGGTTCGAGCCCCACGTTGGGCGCAGAGCTTTTGAGGGACATGACATTACTGCTGTTCTCAGATCCATAGTCCAAATGAAAATCTGAAATGTGTTGCTGGCCAGAATGTTATGGACACGTGGAAGAATAAATTAATTCAAGGCCCTGTGACATTGTTGGGTACAAGGCAGATTAAATAATGGATGGATGAATATTTAACTTGAGCGTTTTTATATCAACAAGGCTCTCCACCTAATGTGGGAAGAGCCAGTTCTCAGGTGCATACAAAGGACAATTGTTTTTGATTCCTTGTACATCATGGTGTAATCAGGGCATATATCTAGTGAATCTGGGAAGCAAAGATTGCAGAGATGCAGACAAATAAGAATCAGGGCTGGTTGGTGTGAACTCTGGCAAGATGGCCCGGGATCTCGGACTGGTTGTCTCTGACAACATTGTGCCTCACAGTCAGTGGTCAGGATGGCCGAGCGGTCTAAGGCGCCAGACTCAAGGATTAACTCCTTCCTCAGGAAAAAGGGATTTCTGGTCTCCAGATGGAGGCGTGGGTTCAAATCCCACTCCTGACACACCTTTTGCCTGCAGGTTAGCTCGAAATCTTAAATTTAGAGACTGAAGTGTTGTGCTGCTGTTTTACATCCTGCATTAACCCTGATAGTGTCACCTGAAACTATATAACATCATGCTAACATACAGCATCAATATAATAAAGACAGAGTTCAAGCTGAGGCTTTTCACAGGCCGTAAGAGTTTCTTTTGCCAATGAATGGCAAAGAAGTTGTATCTAATCTAATCTAATCGAGACACATGTTTTAGAATCTCAAGTTTCTAGGTTTTTATTTGCCATTTGTGCATAAACCAACAGTCCAGGCACATAGGAAATCTTGTGAAGGTTCTCAGAGTCATCAGTTGTTTGGTAGAAGAAAAAGAAACAGGTAAGAACAAAATTAAGAACAGTGTTAAAACCAAGGAGTTAAGAGATAACAACTAGAATCTGCAAGTTTAACCCTCAGCAGTATAATTACAATATTAACCCCATTAAATTATGTAACTGTAAGGCCGGGTTCAATGGTTTATTGTGTGTTTTCGAGTGACACTGAACGTGTCACTCCAGTGACTGGAGAAGAAAAGAAAAGAAGAGTGAGAACGCAAATGATGAAACGTGAGTGATCATATATGTTGACGTGCTGCACATGTTCAAGCAGAAATCTGAGGAAGGTGTGCAGAAGGGACGCAGCTGCAGAAAAAAAAAATCAGAGAGAAGCGCACACACACACACTCACACACATGCACACGCTTCACCTTCGACCACCCATACAGAACACACACACATATGCACACAGACCCCTGTCTGTCTGTGACGACCCTATTCATATTTAAAGAGCCTGTCTTTTAAGCCGGAGCAGCATAGAATAGGTTTCTGTGCACACACACACACACACACACACACACACACACACACACACACACACACACACACACACACACACAGAGCTAGGCAGGCAGGCAGGTATTCACTCAGAAAGTTTAACCCCGATCACACTGCACCGCAGGAAGGGTGTCTGTCTTCCATGCTTATTCCATATCACTTCCACATCCCGTGAAAAGAGACGGCTGCTAGCACATCTTCCGTATCTTCGCGCCGGTCGCACTTTTACATAAATAAGGTGAGAGCGAGATCGGCTCCTCTCCGCTTTCCATCATCGACGCTCGAGTGAAGTGCACCCTGAGAGGCTGATACCGGCATGAGTCACCCGGGCCGAACGCCGAAAATAAACCGTGTCAACGTAAATACAAGTTAAGTGCGGAAAATGGAGATTGTGGCCTGTGTCTTTATGAACGCTGTCCAAATGAAGAGAGTGAGAAGGCCATGTGTGGTCAGCGGAGAGGAGGAAAACCATCGGTCGTGTTTTATATGTGTGGGACCGAGCCGAGAGCCTGGTGAAAAAGTCACTTAGCACATCTGGATCTGCTGAGTGTCTGCAGAGGAGGAGTTAGAGAAGAGAGAGAGAGAGGGAGAGAGAGAGAGAGGGAGAGAGAGAGAGAGGGAGAGAGAGAGAGAGGGAGGGAATACATGAGAGGAGCGTTTTGCGGCGCCTTGGGTCTCCAGGATCCCTCACCCTCCAAACTCCTCCTCCAGACTCGATCTTTCTCCCCTGCTTTCTCCCTCTCCGGCCAGAGGAAAACTCCTCCATTCCTCGCATTCCTCCCACATTCCAGCTGTGGGTTTACCTTCTTCACCTCTTCTCCACATCAACATCACCTCCATCTCCTCCTCCTTACGCCCGTGGCTGCCCGTCTCCTCCTCTTCCCTTTCACTCTCTCTTGGGATTTCTCTCCATCTTTTTCTCCCACTCTCTCTCTCTCTTAATATCTACCCTCCCCCCTCTTCCCTCTCCCCCACTCCCCCTCCCTCCCTCACTCTTTCCCAGCATGCTCCAGTGGGTCAGTGGAAGCAGGGGGCTCGCCTGAACCCTCCACCCCCAGCAGGGGCCCTCAAGCTCTGCCTTGCTGGCTGGCAGGCTGCCTGGCACACCTCCAGCCTCAGCACACACACACACACACACACACACACACACACACACACACACACGGCAGAGCTTTTTTCCCCCTCTCTGCTTCTTTCTATCAGCCTCCTCTGCCTCCAGTCTTCCTGTCCCTTTTTTTCCCTCTTTCACATTTCTGTTGTTATCTCGGTCTAAATTTAGTGTTGCGCACCGTGATGACAAGAACGTTACTGTAAACAAGACCAAAGAATTAGAATTTATAAGGCCTGCCCTGGTTGATTAATTGCAATGTAGATGATCTGAAACTCAAGAACGAAAGCGGGGGGGCGGTGAATGCTGAAAGTTGCATAGACACGCAGGTTTGTTATCTAGCTCCTCTGCTCCTCGCAGACATCACACTGTACAAGTGCTGCTCGTTGTTTTTGGGGTTTTTTTTGTTATGCTGCAAAAGTCGCAGTGAGCTACAGAGTGAAATTTTTTCACACAAGACAGTTTGGGAATTTGCCAGCTCAGGATCTCACAAGATATCTGTAAATCTTTTATCGCGGCTCTTATGAGGGGGAAAAAACATTTTCAGCTACGGGATGTGGATGCTGACAACGTTTCTGTTTTAAGGAGCCGGCGAGGTAACAGAAGAAGACATGAAACGCATTGTAAAATAAACTGTGTCAGCTTTTTGTTTCGTGGACAGCGGCTTGTCCATTTCTATGATTTGTACAACTTCACGTAACTCCAAAGAGAGTTCCACACCATTGGTAAAATCCGGTGAATGGTAAATGGACTGGTTCTTACATTCACACATTCACAGACAGAGGCTATCTACACCATTCGCACACTCCTGCACCTGATGCCACATCAGGTGCAGTTTGGGGTTTGCTATCTCACTCAAGGATACTTTGACGTTAAGGTTGCTTGGGGGTCGCTGAGGTTTCTTCACATGTAGAATAAATAAGAAATTGACTTGACTTGTCATTGGACAGGAACGGTAAATGAAATCACAGGAGCCTCCTTTACGGTGCGGAGAAAAAAAATGTAGGAATAGATCCATGTTTACACAACACCTTACCTGTAAATGTTGTAGGTTTATGTAGGCATACGTATGAGCTGAAACCATGTCATTTATCTGCTGGCAAGTGAGTGTGTGTATGTGTATGTATGACACACACCACACACAAATACAAATGTTGGACACTTGACACGAAACATTTTAGCTGTTGGATGTGAATCCTGTAGAATTTACTTTTGATATATATATTTATGTGTATATATACACATAAACTACGAAACGATTCAAGATCTGACTATATGAGATTAGAGAGAGAGAGAGAGAGAGAGAGAGAGAGAGAGAGAGCGAGACAGACACACAGAAAGAGAGAGGGGGGCAGAGAGAGAGAGGCCCTCAGTAATTTGGTATTTCCTTTTTAGATGAGGGGAATGGCCAATGCCCTGCTTTTCAGTATGAAGTACACATGCACACGCATGTGTACACACACACACACACTCACACACACATACACAAAGCTCCTTTAATGACCCTCACATCCGGCCTAAGGCACAGGGGCCTCAGAGAGCGAAAAGACAGAACGGAGGGAGAAAGTAAGGACAGATAGATAGATAGATAGATAGATAGATAGATAGATAGATAGATAGATAGATAGATAGATAGATAGATAGATAGATAGATAGATAGATAGATAGATAGAGAGAGAGAGAGAGAGAGAGAGAGAGAAATAGAGAGGCAGAAAGAGAGACAGACAGACGGACAGAGATAGAAAGAGATAAGACAGGTATGCACTCAAGGTGAGAGGTGAGAGGTCAGGGTTCACATCTCTGACACACACACACACACACACACACACACACACACACACACACACACACACACACACACACACACACAAGCTATGAGAGTTCAGCTGGGGGTTAGACCTTCAGGCTCCGGAGAGAGACGAGAGAGCGAGAGACGGAGCGAGAAAGAGAGAGAGAGAGAGAGAGAATTCATGAGCAGCTGATTCAGCGCGCGACTCGCTGGTGTGATTACTGCAGACGCAGGGGGAAAAAGAGGGGGTTGGGGGGGTGGGAGGAGGAAATGTTTTTAAGGATAATTTCAGGAATCAGAGGAACAAAGCGATAAGAACGGGGAAGCTCTGGGTGTAAAATATTTCGGCAGCTTAGCGGCAGAGGAGCCTGACATGGCCGAGCAGCCCGACACAGGGAGCAGTGAGTGGGTGATAATGACTCTTTTACGGCTCGAACAACAGCTGAAGATGTTACTGTGTCTCCAGACTGGCGCTCGTATACACACACACACACACACACACACACACACACACACACACACACACACACACACACACACAGGGCCCTGACCTTGCTGATGCTGGCAGCTGTTGACGTCACTCTGTGCCCCATCCGCTCCCCACTATGCACACACACACACACACACTCACACACACACACACACACACACTGGATAAACAGGATTAGACAGAATAAATCCAGGCCGAAACCTGAAATGACCCTTTCCTAACACTGACAATACTGAGGTCGTACTTATTTACTTACTTACTTATTTATTCGCAATTAGACAACATAGGCAATGTGATAAATAGCTTGTCACATCAAAAAGTAACCAGTGTTATTTAACATAAAACTGCAATCCTGGTATTAACTTATAGCATGACAGTGTTTCACCATGGCTTGTATTGATTAGGCTTTAGAGTGCGCTTTCTATCATACAGTACTTGAGTTTAAAGGGCCCAGTATGCCTCATATATATACTGGTGTATACTGGTGTGGTGAGTTCGGTAGGGCGCATGCACAAACAACGCGCTGTTGGCGCGAGGCCTCAAATTTGCCTGCACAAAGCCTGTCAGCGCCAAAAGCCATTGTCACAGAAGCATACTAGGAGCAAATGGTGGACAAACTAAAAATCTCATAGATCTCTTGGGAGGAAGATAAGATGAGTCCTGTAACATCTGTCTTCTGAGAATGCTGTCTAGGTGCATCGAATGAATTAACTCATCAACGTTCAGGCCAGCAACACATTTCAGATTTTTATAGATCTGAGAACAGCAGTAATGTAATGTCCCTCAAAAGCTCCGCCCAACGTGGGGCTCGAACCCACGACCCTGAGATTAAGAGTCTCATGCTCTACCGACTGAGCTAGCCGGGCTACATTTAGCTGTTTTACGCTCAAAAACCAGTGACATCCAACGACTTTCATTTTTGGGAACAAGGCTGATGCAAAACATCGTTCAAGTGAAATGAAGTCAAACCAACATCACAGCATGTTAAAAGCTGAATACGTAAGGCAGTCATGTTCATACAGGGGACTCAAGGAGTCAACCCTCAACCTGACTGGCTCACGCACAGAGAATGCTCGTACTAAAGCCCAAGACAAGGTGTAAACACAGAGTGATCTGGGTTCAAAGGCCATTAAGGGAATACAAACTAGATTGTTTTTACTGTATTTTGCTCCAATGAGAACTCACCTGTCTTGGATAACAACATCTTGAGTGAATGGGAATCTCTGCAGAGAGTCAAACCAAAGGAAGCACGCCCAACGTGGGGCTCCAACCCACGACCCTGAGATTAAGAGTCTCATGCTCTACCGACTGCACTAGCTGGGCTACATTCAGCTATTTTACGCTCAAAAACCAGTGACATCCAACGACTTTCATTTTTGGGAACAAGGCTGATGCAAAACATCGTTCAAGTGAAATGAAGTCAAACCAACATCACAGCATGTTAAAAGCTGAATACGTAAGGCAGTCATGTTCATACAGGGGACTCAAGGAGTCAACCCTCAACCTGACTGGCTCACGCACAGAGAATGCTCGTACTAAAGCCCAAGACAAGGTGTAAACACAGAGTGATCTGGGTTCAAAGGCCATTAAGGGAATACAAACTAGATTGTTTTTACTGTATTTTGCTCCAATGAGAACTCACCTGTCTTGGATAACAACATCTTGAGTGAATGAGAATCTCTGCAGAGAGTCAAACCAAAGGAAGCACGCCCAACGTGGGGCTCGAACCCACGACCCTGAGATTAAGAGTCTCATGCTCTACCGACTGAGCTAGCCGGGCTATATTTAGCTATTTTACGCTCAAAAACCAGCCACATCCAACGACTTTCATTTTTGGGAACAAGGCTGATGCAAAACATCGTTCAAGTGAAATGAAGTCAAACCAACATCACAGCATGTTAAAAGCTGAATACGTAAGGCAGTCATGTTCATACAGGGGACTCAAGGAGTCAACCCTCAACCTGACTGGGTCACGCACAGAGAATGCTCGTACTAAAGCCCAAGACAAGGTGTAAACACAGAGTGATCTGGGTTCAAAGGCCATTAAGGGAATACAAACTAGATTGTTTTTACTGTATTTTGCTCCAATGAGAACTCACCTGTCTTGGATAACAACATCTTGAGTGAATGAGAATCTCTGCAGAGAGTCAAACCAAAGGAAGCACGCCCAACGTGGGGCTCGAACCCACGACCCTGAGATTAAGAGTCTCATGCTCTACCGACTGAGCTAGCCGGGCTACGTTTAGCTATTTTACGCTCAAAAACCAGCGACATCCAACAACTTTCATTTTTTGTAACAAAGAAAGACAGATCAAAGATCATGTGCAGAGAGTGTTGGCACTAAAACCCAAGGAAGGCTGCTAACAGACCAATTTGGATTCAAATGACATTATTGGAGGACAAACTGTATTGTTTTTGCAATACCCATGAATAAAGTCTAAAGGAGGCCTCTTGGATTAGAAGCCCACTTGCCACTAGTCTATACTTTACTGTACTTGGATAACGAAAATGAGTGGCAGGACCAAGGTCGGGCTCGAACCTGAAGAGGTTGCTTGGATGAAGTCAAAAGATCTTCAACAAGTCCAGTACTGACTGATAGGTAAGTGTTTGTCAGGAGTGGGATTTGAACGCATGCCTCCATAAGTGTTAAATGGAATTAGACTATTTAACTATTAACATCATACAGACGGATAAACAACTTATTAGCAACTATGTTGCTAATGTTGCTTAATACATGAAGGTGGTCGGACTGTGTATGCTTGTCTGGACAAGTTGTAAACTTCACTCAGATATCCTGACCTGTAGAACAAACAGGTTAAGCCCTGGGTGGAGGACGTTCATGAAGTTGGTGGACATCAATTTTTAGAAGTTAAGTGAAAGAAGCTGAGCTTCTAACATTTCTTGCTAAAACTGGTTACAGGACTTTGTTGCAGTGCAAATTATCTATCTATCTATCTATCTATCTATCTATCTATCTATCTATCTATCTATCTATCTATCTATCTATCTATCTATCTATCTATCTATCTATCTATCTATCTATCTATCAGTGTAAGAGATGAATGGATGGAATGAGGGAAAGACAGATAGGTGAAGGATGGATGGACGGAGGTGGGGGATTGACGTCTTTGATCCTCCCAGCAGAAATAATCAACAAAGCCCTGGAGCAGTCCAGCTAGACCTAAATTTGTGTGTGTGTGTGTGTGTGTGTGTGTGTGTGTATGTGTGTGTGTGTGTGTGTGTGTCCGCCGTGGGGTTTTCTGGCTACACGCCAAGACCAGCTCCCACCAGGAGAGAGATCAAAGACTCTCTCTCTCTCTTTCTCTCTATCTCCATCGACCTCGCTCGCTCATATTTCTCATACTCCCCTCCTCTCCTTCCTTCCCCCTCTCCTTCCCTCTCTCTTGAAAACACTCGTTATTGCTTTTCTTGATTTCTTCGACATTCCCTCAGTTTTTTTTTTCCTCCACCTGCGGGCAGAGGGAAGAGAGCAGTTTCCTATGCAAAGCAGAAAAGAAGAGAAAAAGAGGGGGAAAGAGCACTGTAACGTGAAAATGTGAAAGATGGTAGAAAAATGCTGGCTTCACTGATATCTTGAAACACACACACACACACATACACACACACACACACCCACACACACACACACACACACACACACACACACAAACGTACAGACTCAAAACTACAGACCTGTGCTTCAAAGCCCTCTTGGTTGCCAGGTTGTCATGGGAGCAATTGTTCTGGCAGGTGTGTATGTGTGTGTGTGTGTGTGTGTGTGTGCGTGCTAACAAATCTCATGACAACACTCAGACGCACAGTTCACATTGAATTAGCTCATTAAAAAACACACCGAACGTCTGCTGTTTCAAATTAAAAGCTCCACTGTGGTTGAGTTCTCTTATCTGTGACATTTCAAAATAAAGCAGCACTACAAGTCCTCAAATCTAATCTAAGGGATTTCAGTGGTTTAATCACTGCTGGTTCACTGTCTGGTCAGACCATTACGTCCCATTTGAGACAAAGTTCATTGTCTGTCTGTGTAACATTGTGTTGGAAGAGCAGACTCCTCTATACAATCATTCTAGTTCAAGAGTCCTCTGGACAGAGCTCACCCGGGTCAGTCTGCACAAACATCAGATCCGAACGGGAATTTCATAGTTTGGTTTTGGTTTGTATCGAAAAAGTCAGACAGACAAGATCCAGACCGGTAATTTGCAAAACCCGACGCCAACTAATGCCATCTTTTTTACCATGTAAAGACACAACATGAAGATATGAGCAATTGCCATTAAATTAATATATATTATTAATATATATTCACAAATACATCATTTTAAGAAACTAAATAGTACATTGGGATATATAATGCCAGCAGGTGTAAAATTGCCTATATCAGGATCTACATTTTTTTCCATATCGCACAGCACTACCTTGATTGGCTTCTGGTTCCAGATCCACTGATTGGGCAATTGACTCCTTAGCTATAGAAGTTGATTTGCACCCATTTTAATCTGGTTATTGTATGTTTGTTTGCTTGGGTTTTTTGTATTTTCTATCTAGTAAAGACATAAAGAGGTGACAATGTTTCATATGGTATGTTAACTAAGAGCTAGACATTGAAAGCATGGGTTTACTTTGACAGACAGGCAAAACTAACCAAAGTGGGATTAACGTCCAACCCTGGTTTGTCCTGAGGCGACCACGGCCATCAGAACTGAACAATAATAATAATAACAGAGAGTAGATTTTAAATCTGGAGGAAGAGGAGGAGGACGAAGAGGAGGAGAAAGTACACTGGAGTCCCGGACGTTTCGTGATGAAAAGGTTAACGAATACTTCAAGGAGCATTGAACGAATGAATCTCTGTGGCAACGTATCCCTCAATTCTATTCATCCATTTTTTTTGTGTTTCATTTTCTATCGGGTCAATGTGACCCAACCTCCGGCTGTCAGGATGCTGTAACGACCTGATCAAAAACCACATCCCGCTTTCCCTGAAAGAAGCACACGTGTGTGTGTGTGTGTGTGTGTGTGTGTGTCTGACGTCCAGAGGACAGACAGTCGTCTCTGTGCTGGGACTCAGACTAATAACCTCAAGGCCTCACAGGATTCCAGCGTGTGACACTCGGGGAGGGGTTACATAAATTGCCCATCTCTCACTTTGCCACACCGGAAATAAACATGACAAAGAGCGAGTGTTATAGGTGTGGGGAGTCACCTGATTCGGGGGGGTGGGGGGTGTGGTGGGGGGGGGGGGGGGGGGTGAAGCTCATTTGCACTCCGCCCGTGTCTGCATCCCCGCATAACGACGTCAGGCTAAATGTCTAAAAATGTAAATGTGGCGGTGGAGATGATGTTATTGTCCTGTTGAGAGTCTTCACAAACAAGGACGCAACTTCTGCCCCTCTGCCTCTTTTCTCTCTCTCTTTTAACTCGGTCCTCCTTTGAATGCCGACAGCTGCTTGCAAATTCGTCATATTTCCGTCCTTTTTCTCCCCCCCCTCTCTCTCTCTGTCTTTCTTTTCTGCTGTTCTCCGTGTGCAAATAGGAAACTTGATCCCACTCCCACGATCCCCAATCAGTCCCTCTTTCTTTCTCTGCATCCCTTTTTCCCCCATCATTCTCTCTTTCTTTCCACCATCTTTCCTCTTCTAACCCTCAATGCTGTTTTCCATCGCTCCCTCTCTCTCACACACACACACACACACACAGACACACACACACACACACACACACACACACACACACACACTCTAGCAGTAGTCATTCTACTTATAGCTGTGCCATAAATCAACCTGTCATTCTCCGTCATGCTCGCTGGATCTCACTGGGGCTCGTGGCGCAAATACACACACACATACACACACACACACACACACACACACACACACACACACACACACACAAACTGCAAGGGATAGCGATGTAAGCCCACACACACACACACACACATACACACACACACATACACGCTTGAGCACAGACACACAAGTGCTGACAAATATAAGGAGTCAAACAGATCGCACACACGCAGTCAAACAGTGTAAAAACAGACACACACACACGTTCAATACAAGTGTGTGTGGAATTGCAAAGACCGTAGATCTGAGGATGGAATCCAGACTGATTGAGAGGGAGGGAGGATGATTAAAGGAGACAGAGACGTAGGCACGGACAACAGCAAGATGCCCACCTGTTCTCTCTCAAACACACACACACACACATGCACAGCAGCTGAAATAATGTCTGTAGCCCTTAGGGCCTCAACCATCTCCTTAAATTTGCCTCCTCCTCCTCCTCCTCCTCCTCTTCCTGCTTCGTCTACATTTTCCCTCTGATCCCTGTAAAATTAGATTTATTTTGGTGGATTACCATAGTTCGTGTCATTTAATTCATGCTAATTCTATATATTACATATATATCTCTATAATTCTATACATATGCATTGTTTCTCAGTTCCTAATGTGGACGGGGAAGCATCACAGTACGTTATCATGCTGGGTTGGATAGCTGGGTTGGACGGGGTGATGCTCTGTTGTTTTGGAGGAGCCATCGGTGCTGCATGTTTAACAGTTAAAGCTGCACTGTTAATTGCTGTGCTGGACATAGCTGTGATGCAATGTGTTTTACAGGGAGAAAAGACGACAATTTTGATATTTAATTATCTGAAAAACTACAATTTGCTGGTTAAAGGCCCATCCATCCATTGTTTTGCCCATTTTGCACCTTACCAATGACCTGTCTCCAGCACACATAAGATAGAACCAGCTATACACACACACACCTAGGGGCAATTTAGAGTCTCAAATCAACCGAAACGGGTTTGCCTTCGGACAGCCAGAACATAGAAACGCCATACAGAACGGTCCAAAGGTCCTTGTGAACCCCATCCTATGACTCAGAGAAGACGTTTTCCCAGCAAAAAACCCTATAGAGATGGACCTAATAAGAAGGGAAACCACCTGAATGATTGGCACATAATAGGACAACGTGATTTAAACATTCCATGTAATTACTGCGTTAACCTAAAAAAACGCCTGGGTCACATGACCTCAGCTTCTCTGGCATCAGACTCCTCCACCGTGACCTGCTCGCTGTTGTGTTTCTGTACGGTGGTGATGTCACACCAGCTCGTATTCCTAGTAAATATCAAACACACAACAATTTAACACCATTTCACCAATTCCAACACCCCCGCATTCTTCATATTTGGCGAGGGAGATCTGGAGTGCATTATAGAGGGGATACGAGGGAGGGGGGGGGGGGTCGTGTTGGTTCTTTCCATACTTCGCTGTGCTTGTCAAATTTTCTCTGCTTTCCCTTTCTTTCTCCTTTTTGTCATTTTCTCTTCAAATCAATGTCTCTGCTCGTCTTCCTCCTCTTTTCTACCCTTCCTCCTCCGCCTCCTCCTCCTCGTCTCCTAGCTCCCCATGACAAATTCAAGAGCCTCATAAAGACCCTTAGGAGTCGGGGGATTTCATGGGGCTTTGTGTTTGACTGCGTGTGCATGCGTGTGTGTGCATATGTGTGTGCATATGTGTGTGTGCATGTGTGTGTGTGCACGCTTGTGAATGAGAGGAAGAAAGCATATGTGGCATGCAAGGTCACGTAAACCTGTGGCCTCAAGATACTGTTATTAACACACACACACATGCATGCACATACACACACACAGTGGTACTCCATGACCTGCAGTGACCTTGCAGTCACAGACTGTGCATGAGCACACACACACACACACACACAAACAGATGTCCTTGCGCAACCCACAATGCCCTCAGTGTTATCAGGAAGACAAACAGTAAAACAGCTCCTTTCTGGTTAAGGCTCGACATGAATGCTGTAATTCTCCGTTCCTTCTCCTTTTTTTTCTACAGATAGTTTTTTTTTTAAAAAGAGAAACCAGAACAAGCATTTCCTGTTTAGCCAAAGTTATGCCATAGAGCCCCACTGTTGCTCAAAAACTATTAGAAAATGCTCCAGGGAGACACGCTGCAGCTTTTGCTTGACATTTTACTCTGTTTGAAGGAAAAGTGGAAACAGCAGAAAACCTGCAATTCGCCACCCGCGTGTGTGACTGGCTCAGGTTCAATCACAGGTCTGCTACGGATGCCACCGGTGGTTACTTCCAGAGAGAATAAAGTGACAAGTAAGAGCTTAGTCCGGGGCCACACTTGTGAGGAAGAAACAAAAACCAGAAGTGCAAAGGGACCGGGGACCGAATATGAATGGATCCACGCGGTAAAGGAGTGGTTAGCAGGACCTGGATTTGAGTACGGGGTTTTCTCCAGGTACTCTGGTTTCACCCCATAGTCCAAAAAATGCATTAAGATCGATTGGAGACTGGTGATTTGTGTGTGTGTGTGTGTGTGTGAGACCTGTGATAGACTGGAGAGCTGCCCAGGCCAGGGTGTATTCCCTGCCTTCGCCCTACGTGTGCCAGGAAAGGCTCCGGCAGACCCTCCAAGACACCACTGGGTATGGAGCAGGTGAGATGATGGATGGATGGATGGATGGATGGATGGATGGATGGATGGATGGATGGATGGATGGATGGATGGATGGATGGATGGATGGATGGAGCGTATACTACATTTCTCCACCGAGTGAGAAAACAGCCGAGCAGACGAACTAAAAACGTCGGAGCTTAAAACGGCGCATAAACGTGGTGATGAGTGTGTCTGACAGGAGCACATCTGCACGGCTCTTCTAGGCATGCTTGTAAAAATAGCGACGCCACACCTCTCTGAAATTAATTAACGTGAGGGGTATAAGACGGGACATGATGAGCTGCTAGCTGCTTGCCACAACTGACTGCGAAGATGTGGGAAAGTCGGAAGTATGAAATTATCAAGTGTCAAGACAGGACATAGAGTCACTACATAGAGAAAACAATGGAAGAAAGATGAGATGGTAAATTATTAGTAGAGACGTTGTGCTAGCCAAGTCCGTTGAGAGATGATAGATGGATGGACAGATAGAGAGATAGATAGATAGATAAGACAGGTATGTGCAGAAGCGTATAAGTGAGAGGTGAGGGTTCACATCCCTGACACACACATACGCACAGAGGTAAACACACACATACACACAATACAGAGCCAAGATGCAGTGCCAGTGCCAGTGGGATGTATAGATAGACAGATAGGTGAAAATAAAGTGGTATAAACCTGAGGAGCTATAATAATAATACTACATCTAAATCTAAATCTACTGGTTTGTCTGTTGTTTATATGTGTGACTCCTGTTAAGAGCAGGAACCAGCTGGATGCGGACCATCACGGCGCTGGTTTGACTGGGATGTGTTGACGTGAGGAGATGCGTGAAGCGGGGAAAAAAAAAAAAAAACACGCGCAGAAATTCACAGATATACATTCCCAAGGTCGTGTTTCAGGCATTCAGTGTGTGTGTCTCCTACAAGCCCTCCTCTCTTGTCTCTGCGCTCTACTGCTCTCCTCCTACTCCTCCTCTGTATTCTTCTCTCCTCCTCCCTTTATCTCCTGCTGCTGTCTTTCACGCACACACACACACACACACACACACGCACACACACACACGCACACAGCCTCTCCAGAGATGTGTCCGTTGCTCTGACCTCTCTCTCTCTCCTGGGAGAGCTGGCTGTCTGCCCGGCTCTCTCCTTTTCTCTTGCAGCCTCACACTTTTCTCCTCCTCCCTCCCTCCCTCCTCCTCCCGCTCCTCCGTCTTCCCTCTGTATCTCTCTATCTATCGATCTATCTTATTTTTCTAATCTCCTTTTGTCCCTCCACCTCGCTCGCCCCCCTCTCCCACCCCTCTCTTATCCTCTCCTCTGTTGCATGTCTCCCCGGCTCTTGCATCCTCTTATCTCTTCATCCTCGATTCCTCACTCCTCCTCCTCCTCCTCGTCTTCTTGCCTCTCTCCTCTTTTTTTTCCACTCCCTCTTTCTCACCTCAGCTGCTACTCTTTCTTTCTGGACTTCCAGGGTGTTGGCGAGGCTGCAGGGGCTCTGCCTGGGGCTCCTCGCCCAGCTCCTGCTGCCTCTCTCTGGGCACGGCGCCCGCAAAGCTGAGGGGAAAGCTGGAGGGTCTGTGTATGTGTGTGTGTGGGTAGTGAAATGAAAGGTTTGGGAGGGAGGGGGGGGGCATAAAGAAAGTGAAGAGAGGGGGAAGAGATAGAAGGGAAAGGAGAAGGGGGTTTCTGACAGAAACAGAGAAGGAGACTGATAAAGGTGGAAAAAAACAGCAGAGAACAAGAGATTTCTGTTGAGTCACGCTTTGCTGGCTGGAGTGGGAGCGTGGCTACAACATCAGTGTGTGTGTGTGCGTGTGTGTGTGTGTGTGTGTGCTTGTGTGTGTGTGCTTCTTCTGTTCCAGCAAACTGTGAGGGACACAAAAACAGAACTCTGCTTTACTGCAAAACCTGGGTCTTCTATCGATAATCCTGGTCATAGTTTCTAGAATATTAGTCGAGTGACACAGTGATTTGGTGGATAGCCCTGACAGGTTCGAATCCCTTCCTTTCAGCCTTTGTATGCTGGGATGGGGTGCTGCAGATCCCCGTTCAAAGCGGATAATGAGAAAACGAAAGGATAGATTCATCTTCATGGTGGTTGCACATAGAACAGGTGCTGAGGGTGACGAAATTGCATTGCGAAATGCGTAGAATACAAATATGTACAGTGCGAATGAACGCAAGCAAAAAAAGGAAGGAAGATGGCGTGCAATTTATGCAGCAGGGTGATTGATTACAATAACGAGGCCAAACGATGAATATGAAGAGACGCCTGAGACGGAGAGGAGACGCCTGTGAGAGTCTTGTTTTGTCTGATCGTCGGTCCAGTATCCCGAAGAGGAGACAAAAGGCTACAAAAACAAGAGAAAAATATTTATATGGGAGACTCTGGAACCGGGCGGCTTTTCTTAAGAAAAGAATCGCACTGGCAATCGAGGGATGATTGGCAAACGCTTCCAGCTTCACTGCAATAATACTGTTGGAAGGATTACACGTAGACAGAGTTTTCTTAGTTTTATCCTTCAAAAACAACCTGCAACGTCATGCGACCGGGCTTTCTAGACTCGTTTTGTCCGGTTTGTGTTTCCAGATCTGACAGCAGGGACGGCCAAAAACTACACAAATCAGATCCAAGTTGCGGGTGACATGTTTTGTATTTATTATGGGCAAAACCAGTCCTGCAAGTGTGTGTGTGCGTGTGTGTGTGTGCGCGCGCACTGTCAGCATCGGTTTCAGTATAGCATCACATATACACACAGAGTTGTGTGTGATAGAGCGAGCATCAGCACACCTGAACCCAGCTGCATGCAGAGAACAACAATTCCCCCGCTGGTCACTAATGGTGCAGCCCTGCTGGAGTGGAAGCAAATGGCCTGGACCCAACCATGCATGGTGGAGGAGGAGGGGGAGGAGGAGGGGGAGAAGGAGGGGGGGTAGGAGGAGGAGGGTGAGTTAGTGGTGAGATGGAGCGAGGGAGAAAGTGTGTGGAAGTGAGATAATGGATGGAATGGAAGAACGATGGCTGTGAAAGCAGGCCGAGGCAGAAAGTGCGAGAAGAGAGAAAGAGAGAGAGAGCGAGAGCGAGAGGGGAAGGAGGAGCGGGGTGGTGTGAGGCGTCTCATTTATCTCCTCCTCTTCCTCGCCAAACTTCACCTCCTCCTTCTGTTCTCCCTCTGCCTCCTCGCCCTGTCATTCTCTCCTCTTATCTCTCTCCCTCTCCTGTCACAGCTCCTCAGAGGTGAGGCTCAGTAGCATAGCGCCCTCTGTCTGTGTCCACTGTTACTGCAGCACAACATGCTGCATCTATCTATCTATCTATCTATCTATCTATCTATCTATCTATCTATCTATCTATCTATCTATCTATCTATCTATCTATCTATCTATCTATCTATCTATCAGGATCTACATCATGTGTCATATTTTATATGTTTTGAGCACAAATTGAGCTTTTGTGATATTTTGTGATTTTGTGATTATTGAGTCTAGGATTGCGAAACTCGTGTAAAAAAGACTTTTTAACAGAAAATTCATGATGAAATAGAGAGTGCTTGTATGTGTATGTAGGTCTTCTCCTCCACAGTCCAGATTTGGAGTCAACACTACAGTATATACATATCAATATAGTCCAGTTTCACACACCTCTGTACTACAAACTCCATCCTTCACCCTTGATACTCTCTGTACAGGCAATTGTTGGATTACTGGAGAGAATAACCAGGGCTGTGGTAAATAAATGACATTAAGCTAATCGATCACATAAGCAGTGATTTGCCTTTGTGTGCGCCTAGAAAACATAGCTCAGGTGATCTACAAAGTTCACTCTCTGACCCCCCCCCCCCTTGCTCAGCCACCTCACGTGATGCCACTATTTTTATAACCAGTCAACAACGTCAAACATAATCACAAATCTCTCGATGAAAAGCCACAGAAGTGATAAAAGCGCTGATGATTTCAGTCCACAGTGACCGTGTGGAGTCCGCAGGTCTGCTACCGCTGCCTCGTGCTCGCAGGACGTCCTTGCAGCGATGCCAACGAGACAGGTCCCCGGTGCGCTCGCTGAATGTAATGAATAACGTGATTCTGATCTCCATTCAAGCAGTGTGTGCGCGTGTGTGTGTGTGTGTGTGTGCTCTTGACAGACGACGACGCAGCAGCTGACATGAAATATACGGTGCTGCCGTGTTAAAATATGCAGGATGAGAAATTCAGAAGACACGCGGCTCACAAGTGTCTTTAACCCTTTCCTGTCTGGACGCTTAAGAGAGAGCGAACCGACTGCAGATGTCTCATCCCGGGCTCAAAACGTTCCTCCAGCGCTGATTCAGACAGAGATTCGGCAGCTTTTTTGGCGGGGGGGGGGGGGTAAAAAAAAGAAAAGCTTGTTTGAGGCTCTGAGAGATGCAAAATGTTCCCTGTTGCTGACACACAAACAACCAAACAAGCAAAAAAAAAACCCTCCCCTGTTGTTAAAGACGAGCCAGGGGAAAGAAATCCTCCTCAGGTAGGAGTCTCTCATCGCCCCAGTGGTGCTGTTAAATCTACAAAAAACCCTCTACTCCAGCTGGAGGATTCGACAAAGCTGGGATTTGGTCCCGTGCTGGCTCTTTTCTTTATATTTCGAATGTATTATTCCCACATTTGTCCAGATAAGCCACTGGATGTTCAAGCCTGCAGTCACAGAGGCTAAATCCTGGGCTTTTGGGCCTCTCGGATGAAAGTGAAACATCTTCGAGAAACTACAAGTCCATTTGCCACAACTCTACAGCTCCTCAGAATCCAAACAACATCCTCTGAACGGTGCAGGAATATGAAAGGAATCTCAAGGAATCACCCATACTTCCTTCATAGGGAAACCATCTCTGAACAGACGGTCTTTCCCCACTATATAATGTTGCCCTATCGTCCAATCCCAGGGAGTTCAAAATATCCAGTTTTGTCCCTAAAATTACTCCATGGATTCCTATACTACTGTGAAGTTGAACCTCAGTCTGGAGAACTACCATCTCACAATTCAGACACCAAATTACATCAAAGAGGCCTGAATCCAGGATGAGAAGATCAGATTTCATGCGTTTTGGGCTGCAGTGTAAACGCAGTCTAACGGCTCTTAACGACACTCACAATAGCTATGCTAACGACTTCACTGAGGGTCACAAGGAGTCGGACAGTCAGTGATGAAGATCCTAGAACATGTTTCAACCTCTCATCGGTGTGGAAGCCCAGGATTTAACCTCCTCGCGACCTCTTGACAAAGACGGCTTCTTTCGCTCCTCTTTCAAGACATCTCGTCTTCAAAGGAGCGTCCTTTGTCTTTTAAATGAAGGCGTGTCACCGAGTATAGACCTGAGGAATTAGCCTTCGATGTCTGGCCACGTGTTAAGTGGGTGTTGGATCTCGGGTCTTATGAACAGAGGTGACGGAGCCTCCTCTAAAAGTCACATCGTTTACATTATACTGAGTTAGTAGCTGCTACTATTTCAGACCCAGCATCATAGAATGAGATGCACTCAACTTAGAGGCCAAAACATTGCAGAATAAGTTTTCACAGTTCGATTAAAGTGTGCGTGCAAGTTTTTTTTATCCTCATGACAACTCGATCCAGTCCAGGCTCACTGGACTTCAATGGCATTTGGAAATGTGTGCTCTCAACAGCGAAAAGCTGTGACGCTTATTGGACAAATCCTGAGGAAAAACGAACATCACATCTGGACTCCTAGCCTCATTGGAAGTCAATGGGAGGGGCGGGACAATGCCTCCTCTGGCTGGTGATGGGGGGAACTATGAAAGTGGCTGGGTGGACAGATTTAAGCCAAAACAGCCAATAAGAGTTGTGTAGTGTGAGGGGGCCATTTCTTGCTTAGAGACACAGCCAAGAATGACCAGCCTCCCCTGTTTGAAAGACTACCAGCCACCACTGATAGGGACCTTTCGGAGTGTGTGGTGTGCGGCCTTGGGATGCACAATTCCTGTCTGAGTGTGAAAACGGTGAAATGTCTTCAAGAACAGGTCCAGTTGCCACCATTCTGCAGCTCCTCTTTGGTTTTACTCTGAGCTGAGCCAGTGTGTTTCTAAGCCCAAAGTCAACAGCCCCTGCACAGCAACCCGGGATATTAAGGCAATGAGACACACTACATAGCCTGAAATTCGGACCGAATACTGTTTATAGCACTAAACTCTCCATCAATTTTTCATTTTCCATGAAAGCGCTGTCATTATAAAACCATTTTCAGGAGCCTTTCATCCCTCCATTTTCTCTGAATCTTAATTTTGTCGAACACAATAACCCTTTCAGGAACAGAGACATTGAGAATTCGCCTGTTATTTTTTTTTCCTGGAAAAGCCTCCGATTTAGAAAGATTTAGAAAAAAAAGCCTTTTTCATCACGACTATGCCTACTGCATAATTAAACACATTTGAGTGACTTTCATGCGTCCAAATCGTGATTTTTTTAAATCAATTTGTCACATGGACGAGACACGTTTGATTTTGGAGGATGTTTGGATTGACACTTTTTTTCCCCATCCATCCATTATCTTATCCACCATCACTTTTTACTGTAACAGTGAACATCTCTACATATTTCTCATACACGCAGGATGAAGGCAGTGGATACACCCTGGAGAGGCTGTAAGTCGATGTGAGGGCACACACACACACACACAGAGGAGGTATACGACATTGATCATTTACAGTCTCCAATCCACCAAAAATTGTTTTGTTTTTTTTTGATTGAGCGAGGGAATCAGAGAGAACATGCAAACACCTTGTAGAAAGGCCTTCAGTCAAACCAGAGCCCTCCTCCCCTGTCAGACAACAACAACAACAACCAATCACAACATCCAGTGTGTCGCCCCCTGTCTTTTCCTCCTTTTGAGCAAATTAAAGCAGAATTATTGACTCTGCTAAAGTGAGCGCCTGTAATTATTTCTCTCTCTCTCTCTCTCTCTCTCTCTCTCTCCCCCCACCCCTAACCTCACGATTAAAAGAAAGACGCTCTCATCATCGTCTTATGGCGGTTGCCATGGTTGCGGCCCACAATTTAAGTGATTAGCCGGGGTCTGGGCTTGTGCGTGGACGTTCGGTGGGCAGCGCCGAGTGGCTCGGCGTCGTTAAAACCGCAGCGGAACAGGACGGACGGACGGACGGAGGCAGCCCAGGCTGCTCCAGCCTCCTCGCTCCTCGCTTGGCAAAAAGCCTGTGTCCTCCTTTAACGCAATGCAGTGCTCCGGTCCTGCTGGGCCGGTCCGCAGGCAACCTCAGATACAGCCCGTGATTAATAAATCATTCCAGCCAATCACTGATGGATGTGTTTTGAAGACAGAGGAGTGGTAAGAAAAAAAACCCTCTGCGTCTGTGTGTGAGAATCAATGTCGTCTACCTCTTTTTTTTCCCTCCCAGACATCTGACTAATGTTTTGTCGATTCATCCTCAGTTCACACACACACACACACACACACGAGATATGGGTGAGATAAAGCCGAGAGGATGGTCAGAGGAGAGAAATTGGAAAAAAGAAGAGTGAAAGGGAGGCAGAAAAGAGACAAATAAAGCATTGACAACGGAATGACAGGGGGGAAAAAAAGGCCTGGAGAAGAGACGAGGACGGCTGTAGCATGCAATCAGAAACGAGATAGTGGGAATACATCTAATTTGACACTCTATCCTTCTTTTCTCTCCCACTCCCTGTGTGTGTGAATGTGTGTGTGTGAACTGTGCACTGACAGATTGGTATTGCTTCAGTTGGGAGACTAGCGACAGAAAAACACACTCAATAATTATCTAGAAAGAGCACCTGGGCACTGGGAATCTCATTATAGTACAACCATCCCTCCAACACACACACACATACAAAGGCAGTGGAGGAAAGAGAGGAATAAGACAAAAAAATAAGGATGATGACTTGATGAGAGGAGGAACTCAAAAATGGCTAAACTACAGAGAAACCTTTGAAGTTGCAAATGTGTTTGCTTAAAACTCACTGGAGCAAGAATCTAAAGGATGACACGTTTTATTACATTTTATGGGATGTTGGATTATTGTTATATAATGCGAAGATGGGACTCGTGGTTGATCAGACGTGGAAGTGTGGGGGGGGGCATAATTTGCCGCTTATCTTGCTCTTTGTTTCACGCTGCTTTTGTTTCTCAAGTTCGGCATTGACGTCAAGTGCGCGCGTGTGCCTTCAAGGTGTAAAAAGCAGCGCCACCAATGTGGAGTGATATCAAGAAGAAGAAGAAGAAGAGAAGAAGAAGAGGAGAAAAAAAAACTGTTTTTCTGAATTTACCCACTGTGTTTTCCTCCCCCGCCCCCCCCTCCCATCTGCTCGCTTTGATCCGGTGCAGTAGCGCAGGGCGGCCAGTAAGAGGCAGCGTTCCCTCTCATCTGACAGTGCAAACATCACTCTTTTATTGCCCTCACTCCTTTTTTTTTTCTTCTTCTTCCCTGTCTGGACACACACGCTGCTCACTATCACCTGCTCAAATGTGTGAGTCAGCGGGGCTGTTTGTGTGTGTGTGTGTGTGTGTGTGTGCGCACACCGGTGTTTGTGTGTGCAAACGGACCACCCTGCTGACTTTGAACGGCTTCATTCATTGCCTTGTTTTGATTGGCCGACAGACACAGGCTTGGAGGTGATTTACAATGGGTCAGCACAGCGGGGGGGGTGCAGGACACATAGTCACACACGGCACACAGTTAACTGCGGAATAATATTATTTGGTATGGCCTCTGAGGTCTGAGGAACCACAGTGATAGCAGGCGAGAGGCACATAGAGGTTATCAATATGCACAAGATGAGAGCCGTTCTTCCTATCACACAGGGCCGGATTGTCCATATGGGCCATAAGGACCATAAGGGGGGGCACCACATGACACAAACTTAAAGAACTTTTTTTGTAAATTTGTATGTGATTCATTTGAAATTGTTAAATGGCCATAAATAATACGTGATGAAGACTAATTTCATCATAGCGACAATAACAATGATATTACGGATCAAATCAAGATTAGACAGGGGTACGGTTTGTGTGTGTGTGTGTGTGGTAGTGGTGGTGGTGGTGGGGGTGGGGGTGGGGGGCTGTGAGGTATATTACCCAAGGGGACAGCATTGGCTTAATACGGCTATTGCGTACATTTTGACACAATTCTAGCATGATGTAGCTCTAGGTTCTGGATCACATGACATAATCTCACTGTGCAATACTAAGAGGAGATACACGTTGCCAATAAGTATCGAGGAGGAAGTGCGCAAAAAGAATTGATGATTGTTCACTGGCAGATGAAAAGTTGGTTCAATCTGGAAATGTTTCATTTCACAAGAAAAAAAAAGGGGGGAAGCGAAAATGTTGTCTTAGCATCTGTCGGACGTCATTGCCGCGTCATCTCTCTGGTCGTGGTTTGGGGACATTTGGTGGCAGCAAACATCAGTTGTCAGGATGGCCGAGCGGTCTAAGGCGCCAGACTCAAGGACTCAGTCCTTCCTCAGGAAAAAGGGATTTCTGGTCTCCAGATGGAGGCGTGGGTTCAAATCCCACTCCTGACACAGCTTTTACCTGCCTGCTTGTTTCGAGGTGTTGCTGACTTCAGTCCTTCAGAAATTATTTTAACCTGATTTATGACAAAATCTTAGGATGAATGGTAAAAAGCTTTTCACACACTGTAAGTGTTAGTTTTTGTTATGTTGGTGTCACTTCAATGAATATGAAAGTTGAATGGGTCGAACTTCTCACATAAAATCCATACATAGACAGCCCGGCTAGCTCAGTCGGTAGAGCATGAGACTCTTAATCTCAGGGTCGTGGGTTCGAGCCCCACGTTGGGCGTAGAGGTTTTGGGTTCAGTCCACATCGGGTGGTGGTGTTACACGGGTGTAGCAGCCCTGGAACTACCGCCATCTTAACCACAGCTCTACGTGGAAATGTGGCCAATAGTGGAAGACATAACTCCACAACGTGTCTGTTTCTACCCTCGCATTCAGGATACAAAACACGTCGTGAGCTTGTCTGCCAATCAATCATCTCTCAATAAAGACATGTTGCAGTTTAACATTGTTTACTGCTCCTGCTATTTTTGAAACACTGATTACACACTGTTTTTCAGGAGCACTGAGAGCAGTGATGTAACTAGACATAGGAGCAGCCTGTGTGTGTAACTCCAGGTCAGATTACAAAGAGCAAAGAGCATCCAGTGACCTGTGTCACGAGCCCCACGTTGGGCGCAGCAGTCTCCTACTCTCTCCCCTCATTGCCAGACTATGAATCGATATTGCCCAGTGGATTTATCAGAAATTCAATCAGCTTGTCTGTGTGAGGCTTCTTGCTGGTTTAGCTACGTTGGCCCAAACCGAGTTTTCATTGCGATAACATCTCCCTCTGGTTCAATTCCTGATATTGAGCACTTCTTCTTCTGAGGATATGTGAATTTTCTAGTTATCACCGTGGATTCCTCATGTGCTGATACTTTTCTAAGATAATGAAATAAAGCAGAGAAAACATGATCAATTACAGGCCAATTAGAAGGAGGTCTAGGCTGCGACGTGTGGATCGGTAGTGGTTGCCATGCAGAATAGGCCCGGCTAGCTCAGTCGGTAGAGCATGAGACTCTTAATCTCAGGGTCGTGGGTTCGAGCCCCACGTTGGGCGTTAATCCTTTGCCTTCCTCACTCTGACCATCCCAGCCTCTTGAAATTTATGAAGGACCAATCACAGTAAAAATCGGAGCCTCTGAATTAATAAGGATGACATCTCCAGCGTCATATCAGGCTGCAGACTGAACTGTATCACCATGACAGCACAAGGACTGAACTATATAAACATGAGTGGGTCACATATGCTGTAATTACCTATTTTGATAGTGGTATTTTAAATATTCTGCCCAGTCTGCAAAATATGCCCAGCTTTTGAACCTCTACGCCCAGAGATTTACGACTGGACATGGGTAAAAAAAACACTGTGTAAGAGTTAAAAGTTGAGGAGAATAAGCTTAAGATTCATCTGTGAGTGTATGTGTGCGAGGGAGAGAGAGTGTGTGTGTGTGTGTGTGTGTGAGTGTGTGTGTGTGTGTGTGTGTGTGTGTGTGTGTGTGTGTGTGTGTGTTAGACAGGCTTCCAGGCTGCTGCAGGTGTGCTGTTGATAGTTTTATCAGCGCTGGATCAGAGCTACTGAGAGAAGAGGAGGGTCAACAGGAGAGGCAGAGAGAGAGGGTCTGCTTCTGGAATGATTCGGGTGTTTTTACAGCCCTTTCCATTCATGCCCCCCCATTCCCCACGCCAACAGAGCCAAAGACTACAACATCACGGTTTTCCCTGCAAATCAAATGTGAAATAGCCTCTCATCCATTCCAATGACACAACTATCGTCTGGAAACACGAGACCATTCATATGGACACGGGTCGGGACAGGACAAATCAGGACAATGCGGTTCAGGGACGGATTCTACACCAAAGCCAGAATAACAATCACGCTTGTCCATGAACTGACCTGACCCTAACATCACTAACACCTCTGGTACAAACACAGACATCCATCTATCATCTTGGCCACTTTGAAAGCTGGTGTCGTGGTTGGGTCTCCCAATTTACCAGTGGTACTAGCTCGATGTTTTGTACGTTTCCATTACCTGGAACTCTGTACTATTTTTCTTGTACCTTCTCACCTGCCGGGCCAAGCTGGGCCAAGCTGGACCAATTAAGGCTGGGTGTGACACAATGACGCAGTGAGAACCAGGCAGTGGAAACACGTCATTAGATTGGATTAGATTAGATCAGATCAGGAAAAACTCCATACAGAAGGCTGCTATGTGCTGCACAATACAGACAATGCGTAATGGCAAGATACTTCCATATTAGGATAGTTTTACTGTTGCAGGGTATATATTAAGATGTGTTGTGTCATGTTGGGTTGTGTCGAAAAATACAATAAAATATTTTACTGGAGCGTAATTCCAAATTTACGCGTCACTCTCTCCATAATGAAACACATGACATAGCCCGGCTAGCTCAGTCGGTAGAGCGTGAGACTCTTAATCTCAGGGTCGTTGTTCCTTTGCCTTCCTCACTGTGACCATCACAGCCTCTTGGATATGGACATAGCAAGAATGTATACTCAAAAAATACCAATGGATTCATCCATTGACCTACCTAGTACAAGCCTTGATCTACCTTGTAATCTCTGTTGTACTTTGTCAGCTGAAACAGCATTTCTGTCATCTTTATAATGTCACATATATGAAAAAGTTGAAAGAAATCATGTTGATTTGATCATGGCAACAATCAGGACACATAAGGCACAGTTAGAAGTGAAGTTAATCTCACAAGACAAAAGGGGAAGCTGAATGTTGGCATCGTTTCAGTGGAAGTCACCACCACCGACTTCCAGCTGAGGTTTGACGACATCTTCTGACTCATACTGGCAGTTGTCAGGATGGCCGAGTGGTCTAAGGCGCCAGACTCAAGGATTCACTCCTTCCTCAGAGGAAAAAGGGATTTCTGGTCTCCAAATGGAGGCGTGGGTTCAAATCCCACTCCTGACACAGCTTTTATCCTCAGGCATTGCCATTTATAACTGTTTGAAACAGATCTTGACTCAATGTCCTGATAAGAAGAAAAACACTGTAGATATAATAAAGACCAAGCTCATATTAATGTTTTCACAGGTGGCAAGAGTTTTTCCCTGTTACATTGGTTTTACTTAAATCCCCTTGAACAATTGGTAGTTTTACACACATTTTACACTAAATTAACAATTGGCGAATCAAATGTTTTAGCGGGCCAGAAGCAGCAACAGTCCAACATCTGCATAACTAAGAAGTCCATAAGGAACCAAAGCAACCCAAACCACTGTAACTCAAAGCATCCTCTACCAGTACATTTACCATATGAATGTGCCTCAGTCGCCGGTTTATTAAGTGCACCGAGCTCTAACGACTTCAGTCTGCCCAGTGCTCAGTATTTCAGGCTCCTCTGGTCAGATGTGTGTGTGTGTGTGTGTGTGTGTGTGTGTGTGTGTCTTGTGGTCGTTTGCTCTATGACTGTCCCCCCCATACCAGCGTTTATAAAACGCTTTCAGGCTCTATAAAGTGTCCAATAAACCACTTTTACTATTAGTGTAGGACACTGCTCGCACACAGCCGGTGACCACTGCTCCTGACCAAACACACACACACACACACACACACACACACACACACACATATGCAGCCAGATGCACACACACGCAGGGACAGTTACATATTTCCTGGTTGGACACGTTTTGAGGGAGTCGGGACCTCTGCCAGTGTCTAACCCCATGTCACCCCACCCTGCTGCCCCGATGACATCACTGCATAGCCCCAAAGAAAAAAAAAAAACGTCGGCCCAGAACACGCATAAAACACACGTATGTATCCGGACACGCACACACAAAATATTTTAGAATAGAGAAAGCACAGACACTGTAACGATCACCACAGGGTCACATTTTGGCGGTAGGAATACTTGTAGGACTATGTGCACACACACACACACACACACACACACACATGCTACTTGTCCATAATGAGTGCTGCATGACTACACTGTGTTGTTAAAACACACAAAGCAGCGTGTTTTCATGTGGCTGAACAATTTTAGTGAACACAGAGGACCAACAAAAACTTTTACATGTATTCATCCATCATTTTCTTTCAAATGAAGGAAATGAAATGCAGTGTAAGTTAATGGTGAACCTAGATAAAAAGATAGACAGGAACATTATCGATCCCTCTGGGACGTTCCCTTATGGGAAAAGATATCCTTCGAGCCGGATTTGAACCAGCGACCTAAGGATGCCTGGTATTTCCACTACAGTCCTCCGCTCTACCAACTGAGCTATCGAAGGAAGACAGAGTTCATCCCTCTCTAGATTGATCCATTCATGAGAATTGCAAAACATGATAAAAATCAACATTAACATGAAAATCGGCGCACAAACAAATTGAAAATGATTCACAATTATTCACATCCAGTCATTTTCCTTTCGTTGATTAATCTGCTGACTATTCACTGTCACTCGCCCACTGCTTCCTCACTTGTGAAATTGAGGAGAAATCACAAAAAGTCCAAAAAAAAAACTGAATCTGAAATTATGGAAATCAGAGAAATTTCCATGTTTTATCAGAATAATTTGTCCCACTGTGGGGTAATTTGCATCACCGCAGTAGGTGGCAAATACAGCAGAGGAAGAAGACGCAACAAATCATCTGAACTATGAAACATGTTGGCAGTGGGAATATAGTCTGAAGAGGGTGACTTGATGTTGAGTGATAATGCACATGAATCAAAATGAAGCGGATATCTGTCGACGACGACACAAGTGTTTTCGGTAAAAATGCTGGAGAATAACAAACCACAATCCAACTAAACAGATGCTAACAAAAGGGCACACACACACACACACACACACACACACAGACTAAAGATTAGGGGTTACACACTGTCCCTGGGAGGAAATTCCCAGCGTTCGGGTCGACCAATCAGAGAGCGTGGTTCAGAAGACTGGCCCTTCAACTGGAGAGCTTCACACGGACCCCCGGCTGCCCGCGTGTGTGTTTAGTCATTAGTGCTCCCAGTGGGCAAAAATACACACATGTTACACACTCTCCTAACACATCGAGTGTTTAAGACCGCCCCTCCTCAAACACTTGAACAGCACACACAACACACACTCTCTCCACACACACACACACATACTAAATGTGTGTGTGTCAGTGTCCCGTTTTAAGCCGCTTTCATGCTGATTTTTCCACTTTGCAAAACGTGCACTTAACGGTCACTTTGAGAGCGCCGCTAAATTAGAAAGCCCTATTTCCAAATCCATTGTGTCTGAGTGTACACACACACACACACACCCTCAAGACTTCACAATACACTCTTGAATGACCTTGAGGATCCATTGATGCTTGCAGACGTCCCATCTTCTCAAATATCTGGCCTGGAGACACGCACATACACACACACACACACATACACGCCCCCCACCACCTCCCTAATTACCGAGTCCTGCAGGGCGAGACACTCAAGCAGCACTTTGGTTGAAGAAAAGGTCTTTCTCACCCGTTAGAGGGCAGGCGGACCGGCGCAAAGAGGAGAGAAAAGACGGAAGAGTGAGAAAATGTTCAGATGCTGCTGCCTGAATCCAGCTAATTAAGCTGCTTCCTCAGAGGAAAACCTTATTTTGGGGGGTTAACCTCAACCTTAGGACGCAGGGACTCATCCAAAAAGAGAAACGAAAAAAAGACCTCGAAACTGGTTAATATTTCACCTCACTTGGGGGTGATACATATTCTGATAAACAGAGGCAACAGGAAGTCGAGAGAGAGAGCAGAGAAAAAGGTGAACAAAAGAAATTGGGGGGGGGGGCTTACATGGTGCAGAGAGAAAAATAACGTCATGAGTGAAAGAGTGAGTGAGAGGGAGAGGAGAGAGAAAGAACAGGAGTTGACCGGCTAGGCGGGCAGGCAGGCAGGGAGGGAGGAGGAAGAGAGATTATCTCTCTCTAATGGCTAACTTGTTGACAGCAACACTTTTCACCACCTCTATCTACACATCTAACGTTACTATCTGCCCTGCACACACACAGACTTCCTCTCCTGTTGCAGTGTATCAGGCTGCTCCAAAGCTCAGGTGAGCTCCAGGCTTTAACCCCCCCCAAAAAATGTCCAAAAAAAAGCAGACTAGAGACATCTCTTTCGCACAATACTCACATTTCTTGGCTTCTAACTATGAATCGAGCAGCATTTTATCATTCCATTAAGGCTGAACCTGTTTTACAGTCCGTCTCTGCCGAAACTCTCCTTTTATTGAATATTTTTTGGCTCAGACGAAGAGGACTCAGCAAAAAAATCACTGCCGCCGTTAAACGAAGGCTGAATTTTTAAAACGATCCATATTTTGTGGTTTTTCGCAGCTGTTTTTTCTGTGTTTTTCACCAATTCTGCCTGTGGTGCTCAGGCACAGTTTTCAAGGTATCTTTAATATTTTGATTGGGAATGAACTTCGGGTCAAAGGTCAGTAAATAGCAAATACATGCCTTATATCACAAGCTTGTCCACTATAGATGCATTTACTTACTCACACTTACATATTTGTCATTTTCCCTGGTTGGACAGAGGGTGCGAGTTTTCATCCCATGGCTCAAAAACATGCATGTTTGGGTCAACTGGAGACTCTAAATCACCCCTAGATGTAAGACTAGAAGTCAATGGTGTGTGTGTGTGTGTGTGTGTGTTCCCTATGATGGACTGGACTCCCCTGCTCAACACTGCTGAGGTGCAAAACGTGTAAGATAACGGATGGACTTCCACAGAGGGTTTGTTCTCAAGCCGCGGGTGATTTAAAAGCATCAGATTATTATTATTTTTTATCTTCCTACATCTGGAGAATGTTTTCAGGTTTCAAGACTTGAGCGGCACAAACTCAGTGGTTTCCCATAACTTCTCCCTCCTCAGGATGTTGTTTGACACGTACAACATCCTGCACATCCAGGCCCATAACTTCACGTGTAGGACCATCAGCTCCCTTCCTCCCTCCTCCCTCCCTCCTCACTCCTCACACCTCCACCTCCTCCTCCTCCTCCTCCTCAGGTCAGTTTTTAAACTTGTCAAAACTGAGGTGAACTTGTGTCCGGGCTGTAGGTGCCATGCAGAGTCTGAACCCAGATGAAGGCAGAGCAACTTCACTTACACTGAGAGAAACATTTGTGCAACATTTTGGACCAAAATAGTCCTGGTCTCCACCGCAAAGCGAGAGGGCTGCCTTCATTTAGGCCGATGGGGTTGGCAGATCTCTCTCTCTCTCTCTCTTAAACACACACACACTCACACACACACACTGAGACGCACATACACAGCATTTCAACCACTGTCATATGGGAGCCCAAGTCAAGGGAAATAAGCCCTCTCTGTAAGTAGACTGTGACAACGGAAACATTGTGGCGACAAAACGTCTACGAGTTCAAACGGAGCCAAGTTCAATCCCCCCTCCTCCTCCTCCTCTCAGTCTGTTTTCACTTCTGATGTGTCACAAGAGTCTGCAGACCTGTTAAATCCCGCTCATCGGCCCGGACACAGCGGGTGAAGCAAAAGACGCGAAATAAATCACATGTATTGTTACTTGACGGTCCCTTTCCTGATGCTGCTTCTCCCCGTGTGAGGATAAAAGCGCCAGTTGCATGATTAAAGTTGTAGAAACTTTCATCCCTCTTCTTGAAACTTTTTTTTTTAAAACAAAGTCGCGCATTTCTTACCTGGGACCTCGGCGCTCCGAGAAAACTTTCTCCTCCCCGAATCTCTCAAGTCCGAAAGTCTTGCGTCTTCCCTCGGTGGAAACACAGTCAAGTCGGCGTTGTTCTTTCCTTTTTCCCTCTTTTTTCCCCCTGTCTTCTCTTTACCTCTGTAGAGGGAAACCCCCGTTTGGGATGAGCGTCCTCTCGCCGCACCGCGACAAAGTCACTCAAACGAAAAGTCGCGTCCTCACCAGCAACAGGTGTCAGAAACGAAGACTCTTCCTCAGCTTAATCACATATGCACACTCTGGCTGAGTGCACACACACACACACACACTTACACACAGCGAGTGATGAAGAGGAGGGGGGAAGCAGGAGGAGGAGGAGGGTGGTGCTCTCCAAAGTTTTGAAAGTGTAGAGAAACAGGAGCGAGAAGTTTAAGTCGCGGAGATAAAGTGAGAGGAGGAGGAGGAGGAGGAGAGAGAGAGAGAGTCTGGTTCATTGTGCCTGCCCACTGGTGGAGAGAGACAGAGAGGGAGAGAGAGAGAGAGAGAGAGAGAGAGAGAGAGAGAGAGAGGGAGAAAAAGTTGTGTCACTCAGAAGAAAAGAAAAGGTGTGTCTCAGAGTTGGGGATGCAAATCCCTTGGGATTCGAACCCTCGCTTCCGGTTGTGCCCCGCGCGTGCTCTTTCTCAGGCGACAAATAGCGTTAATGCTTTTCGGTTCGTCGACTAATTTTATGAGTGTGTTTAGTCGGACTTTTTTTCCTAGCACCTTCTTGGTTTGGCAGCTTTTTTTATGAGGGCGTTTAGTCTGAGGGCCGACAGATGTTTTCCTGAGAACTTTTCATCCGACACCTGAGGACGTCCTAAAACGAACAACGTACGCGAGTGTGACGTAATACCACGCCGCCTCTCATTCTTGTACACATGAGGATGAAACTGTGAAGTCTGGTCAGTGTTTGCACTCCTGCCTCTTCCATAACATACCAAGCTTTCACGTTTATGCTCTCCATAGCTTGATACAGTTTCCAATTAGTTTCTGGGGCAAAAAAAAGGTTGCTAAGCTCTGTTTAACAAAAAACATGGCACAGGCAAGACAGTCAATCAGTGGAAAGCTTCATTTAATTGGAAGGCAAACGTGTGTTAAGCGTGTGATAATATTCCCAAACTAAGAATAGGTTTGTAGAAGAGCTTGTAGACAGGTATTTGAGATGAAACCACTGTTTCACAGCTTCAAGGATACTGCATTCAGCTTTTGCACACTGCAAAGTCATAAATTGTGGCTTGAAGTCGTGTCATGGGTTTTAAAAGCCTGCCTCAAATGCAGCATTAGGATGGAGGGTTGAATGCCATCCAAACAGAATAATTGTTAATGTAAACACAGAAGAGTGCTGTGCTGGGTCGAGAAATATTGGAGAAAATTAAGTATTGAAATCTTTTATTAATTCATGGATATCGCAGGAAAAAAATTTTTGGCTTCCAGTCCACCAGTCTTCCGCCTACTCATTACAGATCTCCTTTAAAGTTTGAGAGGGAAATCAATGTTTGTGAATTTTGCATTGAACATACGCTTTTAAGTTATCAGGCTTTACCAGACAAAGAGACAGCTATTGATGAAGTGCTACTTTTCAGAGGCTGAGAAAAGAGCATGTTGATGTTACGTATATCTTAAATTCTAACCCGCATTGACCTTCAGGAAACAGACATGTCAGGAGTGGGATTTGAACCCACGCCTCCTTTTGGAGACCAGAAATCCCTTTTTCCGCTGAGGAAGGAGTGAATCCTTGAGTCTGGCGCCTTAGACCACTCGGCCATCCTGACAACTTGCTTTCTCTTCCTTATTAATTTCAGTAGTCTGTATTAAGTAGGAGTTATTAAAACAATTTCTTACTCCTCCTTCGACCATGGTATGTGAAGTTATCCAACAAACTATGCCAAACCTGACCTGGCATGACCTTAAGGTCGACTATACATCCAGAAAATCAAGAAATAGCGGATAATTGAGGGGAATCCCACAGGTAAAAGGTGTGTCAGGAGTGGGATTTATGCCCACACCTCAATCTGGAGACCAGGAATCTGTTCTTCCTGAGAAAGGAGTGAATCCTGTCCTGACGGCCAAGTTGCGATATGTTCTCAGACAACGACGGGTCTCTGGGTCCATTGTTGTGCAGCTCTCGAGATACTTCCAGTAAAGCTGCCTCTCCTCACCGACTCTTCTCTGGAAAATAACAGTTATTTTGACTGTTTTCAAGCCAAATTCACTCTATTCCATCTGTCATGTTCAAGGGAAAGAGACTAAGCCACTCAGGCCGCATCAAAAGACAAAAATATGTCTGATCTCTTCCTACAACAGGCAGAGTCTCCATCAGAGAGAGAGAGAGATTTATGATAAGGAGGTCCAGCCTCACATCCACACAGTGGTTTTAATCCACATGGGCAGGTTTGTCAGAGGTGGGATTAAAAGCCACATACGAAGCCAAAAAGTCAATTTTGCTCAAAGATGACTCCAATCCATCATCTGCCCTAAACAAAAGAATATGTTTTTTTTTCTGTTCAAAGTCACGGGAATGGATGGACAGACAGGATGGAGGAGGAAAAAAAGAAGATACAGAACGTGTCTTCAGTGTCGGCAAATGTTTGGCCTGCCGGTGGCTAACAGCTTATTTTAGCAGCTCCACTCCTCTCACATTGTTTTTATTTCCTCTCTAAAGTTTTTCCTATCGCTCGCTGCCTCCCTCCGTCCCGGCCCTCTTGCCAGTTCTCTCCATCCACTCCTCCTTCCCTCCAACCCCTTGCTCCTCCGTTCATCCCGCAGGCCCAGTGATTCATTTAAAGCCACGCGAGTTTAAAAAAAAAAAGCAAAAAAAAAAAAAAAAGCAAACATCCAAAACCAACAAGCAGCAAGTTTGTGCCTTCAAACCACAAGTGAAATCATTAATTATTAAGGTCGAGAAAAAAAAAGAGTGAAATATAGACTGAAACGCATGTTTGAAGCGGCGCGGCTGTTTGTTTTGGTCTCCTCCGGACTCCTCTCGTCTCCTCCTTTTTCTTTTCGCTCATGTGTGATGTGATGTGTGATGATTGAAACCACATCCACCCGAAGCCAACGCAAGCCCTCCACACTTCCCCTGCAGCCGCTCCACGTTTTATTTCTCCTACTCTCACTTCTCTTTGCATCTCTGCCCACAAGCATATATATATATACATATATATATATATATATATATATATATATATATATATATATATATATATATATATATATATATATATATATATATATATATGGAGACCTGTGTGCCTGGGCTGCATATATGGAAAGGCTGTATAAGCAGATACTGCATGTTACTGTTCAAACTTTATCTCAAGGACATCTGTTTTCTTTGTACTCTTCAAACGCTCATATCAGCAGGGTTTTATCAATGCTGGATCTGTGTGTGTGTGTGTGAACATGTGTGTGTGTGTGTATAGGTTAAAGTATCAATACTTGTGGTACAGAGATGGACTATAACACGTTGCCAGGTGCTAAAACGTCTGTGGAATGATCTGGCGAACATGACAGCTTCTTTTCTTTAGTTTTTGAGATGAAAATGAAGAGTATAAACAGTTTTCTAGTTTTGAAAACAGTTTTGGATAAAGACATAGTACTAAAAAAATGTTACATAAAATGTTAACTTCATTCTTGATGAGCTTGTTGATTGTTGTCCTGGTCACTAAGTAGGTTGTACCTGCTTTTCATGGAGTTGGAGTAATGAAATGTTTCTGCATGAAATTCAACATTTGCGTCTCTACAATCGTGCATTTTCTCTCCCTAATTCATACTTAAAGGAATCAGGCCAATCCCAAAGCACCTATGGCATAAGGAGAGAGCACAGCTTGGACAGATACTGTTTAATATGTATTAGAAGCTGTTGGGCAGCTTCTATTTCAAACAAACCAATAAATAGCAATCTTTTTTTGTTATATTTCCCATCAATATGATTCAGAAATACTCTTACACCCAGGTCTGCAATCTTTAATTCTGCTGTTGAATCCGGAGAAAGAAATACTCTCTAGACATCTGAATAAACAATGAATTTGTCATCAATACATATATATCTTAAAATCTGTCACAACACAAGCTCCTTTTACAGGTTTCTAAAATTGTGATGCTCTACAGTACGTAGCACTCATCCTGGATGCCCCCCTCCCCTCCTCCCTACCTGTCTGCCTCGCTCCGCTCCCCATTACATAAATCAGGGAGTCATACATGCGTATCTCTTCCTCCTCCCCTCTCTCGCTCTGTCCATCTCCCTCGTCTCCCTCCGCTGGTTTTTATTAGGACAGTAGATGGAGAAAGCAGAAGCGGGGGCCGACCTGCGCCACCCCGGGTAGCGGCGCGTGTGCGCGGAGCGTTGCCACATGTGAAGGTAAACACGGTCTTGAACACAAAAGATGTGTTATATTGTCTGAGGAGGAAAACGGAGCAAACCCCTGGACCCCCCCCCCACCCCCTCCCAGCCCCCTTAATAATGTGATGTTTTGAAAAGTCCTCGCAGGGGGAGAGGTCAGAGGTCTGGACGGGCTGGAGGTTCAAGGTCGGTACAGCTGCGTGGGTCTGTGCAAGCAGATTTTCTAGTTGACTGAGTGGAACAATGCTGAGCGGCTAGATGCAAACATTAATGAAGCATGTGTGTGTGTGTGTGTGTGAGTATGTGAGGCACTTCATACACTCCTCCATGTGATCCCTGCTGCAGAGGAGGAGAAGAAGAAGGAGAAAACCTGCCTAAAATCCATAGACTTAGAGAGTTGCTGGTAGATGAAAAAAGAGGCAGAAAATGCAAGCACCAAAAGTCTGGGGAGGTTCTTATTCATCCAGTTGGTTGCTATCTGGACTGGACACCACCTGTCGCCAGTATGTGATGCTGTTCTATCGTTCCTTCTCCAAGAGGTTTGGAAAATCATTCATACCTGGCCTCATTGGATTGACAATTGTTCGCAGTAGACCTCAGGGTCAACTTCACGTATGTGTGTGTCACATGGGCTTCTCTGTGGCCACGCCCCTTTTAGGAGATGAGAACCAGGGAAGTGAACATGAACACAGATTATGGTCAACTCTTTCACCATTTTTCACAAGCCACATCTCTTTTGAACAGCAGGTTTCAGACAGACGCATCCACAACAATCTCGTGAGACCTGGCTCATGGGCCATCCTGTCAGCATATAGACCATCTTTGCCTCAGGTGTTTCTTATAGCTCTTAACGACTGTCAGGTGCGAACAATGGCTACTATAACGACTTCAGAGATTCCATAACAGCCAGTCAGAGCTGAAGATCCACAACTCTACAACTCTTTATAGCGCATAATGTGCTAACTGTTGAGTGGATTGATATAATTAAGATGTCAGGTTGATATTTTTTGAGAAAAATGGCTCACCCCTTTGTCAATTATTTGTTTGGATTTTGAATAGAAAGGGACAATCTTACACTGTTTTTTAATTCTTTTTTGTATCCTTGATCCACCACATTTGCAGTTTTTTAGTTTGTATGAGTATTTAAAATGAAAACCCAATAAAAAGAAATCCACAGAGAGGGCACACCTCCTCAGATGTCTTCATAGCATCGCTGATGAAACACAGGTGGAAAGTAACTCAGTACAAATTTCCAAACACTTCTTCTTTAGTGCGTTTCCATTGAATGCATCTTTTACACATTTGCACCTCGGGGTCTGACGGCTTTAGTCACAAATCACTTTTCAGATTACAGTTTTTGCCTTTCAGGTGTGCTCCAGATGTGCCAGTTCGACCTCTGGACTCCCTAAAGTCTTTATGCCAAAGTACCCTGAAGCGAGATGCTGGACCCCAAATTACCCCTAAAGCGGTTCACTCAGTGTGTGTGTGTCCATTCATCCATTATCTACCATGCTTTTTTCTACCAAAACAATGTCGCAGGGGTCTTTTGGAGCCTGTCCAAACACACATATGGCAAAGCCAGGGAATACACCCCGGACACATTACCAGTCCATCACCACACTCTCACCCAGGAGAAATTTAGAGTCTCCGATCGACCTCGGCCTTTGGACTGTGGGAGGAAATCAGAGATTTCATAAAACTGGTGAGATCTGACCCAGAATTCGAACCAAGTACCTAACCATTGTGTGTGTGCATGGATGAGCCGCCTCGGGATAGTATGTGTGTGCGGTTTCCATATTCGCATATTAAAGACAACAGTAATTTAATGCCTATACTCTGTATCTATGTGTGTGTATGTGTGTGTGGAACTGGCACAGGAGGAGGTGTGGGGTATGGAAAAATGTCATTATTGTGGGCGGATTGGAAAATAAACCAGTGGTGACAAGATAAGAAGCGGTTTATTCTGCGTGTGAAGGAGCGAGATAGGGAGCGAGGGAAGAGGAGCAGGAGGAGGAGGAGAGGAAGGAAAGGTCAGAAGGAGTAAAGAAAAGAAACAAAAGGAAAGATGTTCCAGGCTCTGCCTTTATCGTTTCTGCTCAGTTGTCTATGAAAAAGATTAAAAGAAATCAGTCCTGCCCGTAAAAATATATTCGCTTTTTTACGACTTTCCTTGTTTTTTTTTTTCTTTTTTTTTTTTTCCCTTGTGAAAAGCCGAACACTTGAAACCACCTCTGGACTTCAAAAATTCTTCAAAAGAAATAATATCCCCCAAAAAACCGTTGGGAGCCACTTCCGCAGCTCTGATACGCCAAATATTTGATTTCCCACAGACAAACGAAATGGCAGACAGAATCCTTTTCACAATAAAATAAAGATAAATCCATATTTTATTCAATTCCCTCATTGTGAGTTTTTTTTTTTTCAATCCACAGCAAAGTTCCCAGTCGTCTCCACTCCCCAGGACGAAACACGATCGGTATAAAACAGACAGCAAAACACTTTTTTTTTTTCCCGGGAGTTTTCATTCCAAAATAAAAGCCCGACTCGAAACGATCGTTAAAGCTTTGCACCACGACGCGTCCGAAAGAGCCCGCACAGGGAAGTGAAGACGGAAATGTTGAGAAACGAAACATTTACGAGCCCCTGATATCAGCTGAGAGCGTCCAGTGTGAAACCCCCCCCCTCCCCCCCTATCGTCCTCAGGCTTTGTGTCCACCGGGGTTGTTTTTTTTTTCTCTTTTCAGACGTTTGTTTGATTGAAGTCGACACAAGTTGAAACCTCTCGTGCTCGGTGCTGCAAGCGTTTTAGAAAGTCATGCTGAGGCGGCCGGCGCTGAGGGAAGACATGCATCAGAGGGTCGGTTCCTCCCGCCGAACAACTGGAACAGGAAACCGACCGAGGGGGGGGGGGGGGGGGGAACGCTCCCGGTGGACACGCAACCTCCATCACACGTCCCCCGTAACAGTCCAGCGCTCGTGGAACAGAACTGTGGTTTACTTGCAGGATAAAAACAAAAACAAAGAAAAAAAAAGAATAGAAAGAAAGTTTCAACACGCAATGTGACACGCCAACCAATATACCGACAATATATTCAATTAAACAAGATTAATGTCTTAATATATATTACCAAAGGCAAAAAATATAGAGCAGTTTCTTCTTCTTAGATTCCCTCCCCACGGAGGAAACAGGAAAAGAAATAACAGACGTTAAAGGGATTGTCACCAACGGGTAGGAGAGCTTCTCTCAGAGTCACCGGAAACACCAAAACGTCAACACTGGTGTGGGTTGGTAAAGGGAGCGTTGCGAGATTTTGTTGCAGTTTTTTGTTGCAATTTTTCCCCCTCAAATAGTGACCAATGCCTCTCTATACAATATGCACAACTATGTTCCAGATTACTGCAGAAAGAGAGACTGCGAGTGGGGACATTTCATCAGACACACACAAAAAAAAACTCACAAAAAAGAAAGGAAAGTTAAAGTTAAAAAAAAAAAATCATAGCAGCAAATGATGTAAAGAATCAAAGGCAGATGAAATAAACACTTCAGTATCTCAACATAACAATGTGGTAACGGCGTGTAAGTCTGGCATCAGAAACAACCTGGCAACCTCGACGCTCTCTCAACCCCATTTTTTTTATTTTTTATGATACAGTTTTATTTTCCCTCCCCGCGTGAAAAAAACAAAACACAAGAGTCATGAAACGAGGGATGAAACAGTCAGCGAGGTTAAGGTCGGGACGAGTTTTGAGAGTTGGACAAAACACTGAATGATTTGGGACGGACGTCCAAAGAAAAGCACGGCGAACCGAAAAAAAAGAACCTCAGGGTCAGAGTTTGGGGATGTTTCCGTTTCTATTTGTTTTTTCCCCGCTCCATCTTCTTTTTGTGGCGACGAGTGGGAGAGAGAGAGAGAGTCTTCATCCTCTCTGGAGGTCTAGGATGGTCTGAGTGAGCGCTGCTTGTTCCTGATGAATCATGTATGCGTGTGTCTAAGTGTGTGTGTGTGTGTGTGTGTGTGTGTGTGTGTCAGCAGCTGTCCTCCAGAGCGTTGACGACTTGTTCCAAAATGTCGGGGCACCGGTCGGCGATCTGCTGCAGGATCTGATTGGCGTACTCCTGGAGCTCCGCCCCCTCCCTCTCGCACAGCGCTAACTCCGCCTCCAGCTGGAAGAGAGATCGAGAGAGAGAGAGGGAGAGAGAGAGAGAGACATAGAAAAACAACATTTTAGGATATTTAAAAATTTAGCATCGAAGAAGAGAGACACAGTTTGGGACCCCAATATTGGGATAACAAGTCAAGCACACAAACAAGGCACAGATGATCGAGAGGCGTGTTTAAGGTGTCTCTCTCTCTCTCTCACACACACACACACACACGCACACACGCACACACACATATCAGTGTAATCTGAAAACACCACAGTGTAGTTCTTTCTGCCCGTGCAGAGTGGAACGTTTCTGTGAGGCCGACGTTATTTTCTTTGGCCACGGCCGAGCTGAGACGTCAAACCAAGCTGACTTAATGACCAATACATCTGTATCAATAAGAGCCGCGCTCAAACACTCGTGTAACACAAGCCCACATTTATGTCGGTGTGTGTGTGTGTGTGTGTGAGAGAGAGAGAGTGAGGGAGAGAGAGAGGGAGAAGGAGAAGGAGAGAGAGGCCGGGTCAAATATTGGCAAAATCTCCCCTCGTTAAGTCTTAACCTCTTCCCTTCTCATCTCCAAGCCAGCGAGCCTCGGAGGGATTTTATATTACAGTGGCTTTATTCATGTGTAAAACTGCAGTAAGTAATAACATGCTTAATGATTAATGAAATCTGAGCAGTAAATCACAGATAAATACCATCCCTCATCCATAGATTAGCTTGTTGTGTTATTTAAAGGAGGTTATGTCACCGTTTCCTCCGCAAAGCTAACCCTCTCCGTACGCACACACACACACACACACTTGGCTGCATGTGTGTGTGTGTGTGTGTAACGTTTGAGTGAGATTAAATCCTTGTGATGTGTTACAAGATGTTGGACCAGGACCACAGGCTCCAATGAAAGACGATACCGAGCTGCATTTTGTTGGAAATGACGGCTCCTGGCTTCAGCTACGGAGTAAAAGTCAAGTTATCAGCTCTGTGTCACATCAGTTACAATCACATCTATCTACCTCTCTATCTATCTATCTGTCTATCTATCTATCTATCTATCTATGTAGTTATCTGCGTGGGAATAAACGGCTCCGAGCCTTCACAAAGCACCACTAAGCGCTTGTTTTCTTGCAATAAAACCAAATTGCATAATTCACCGGGATTTATACGTGTTATTAGTTATTGTTCCAGTGCTGCGTTTACATCTGTTTCTCCCTGCGTGCTGAAAAGAAGCGGAGAGAGCATTTGGAAATATTTTTCTTTTTCAAAGATGAAGCGAGAGGGTGATAAAACTCACCTATATTCAGACAACAGAGCTCAACATCACATATTGGCTTTTTTGTCATCTTCCTAGTCTTTGCATGTCTAAACCTCCTCCTCCTCACAGTGGTTTGGCACATTTCTAATGTGTCACTGTGTGTGTGTGTGTGTGTGTGTGCATGTGATTCAGTGTCATGGCCTGAGATTTTAGTTGCATTTTAGTCGCCCGTCCTCCTCCAGAAAAACAGGGCAGTAAAGATAAGAGTGTCAGGCCGTGTCTGCTGTCTTCGGCTCTCTGACTGACGTGGCCTTGACCCACAGTGGAGGAAGATTCTAGAAAAGGCGTCTCAACATCACAACTTTCATTACAAGTGTTAAACTGACACATTTGTCCAAAGCCAGACATACACGTGAGGCTATCTACTAACTATCTACTTCTGATCATCCTTTTTCATACAATTTCTGAGGCTAATCCTTCTCCTAAATCTGCTATTTTTGGGTCCTAATGACACAAAGTACTCCTCCAGTCATGAGAAATCTCCTAAATTGGAACCTGGAGAAAAAACAATATCAAACCCTGTTTGTGTGTGTTTAGACATGCTACTGCTTGACTACTGTCAATACAGATCTAATACTGTAATGTAACACTGTAAACTGAATCAATATAGCTGTCTTAAATATGTTTAATGTGCTAAAAAGGGGGGGCCCCCTAGTGGCTGGGGGGGCCCCTCCTTTCTAAGCAGCAGTTTACTTGGCTCTGACCTCGTGTGCGTACAGTCTGAGCTGTGGTCTGTGTTCGTGCAGCGCAGTTACAACTGAAGAACGCAATATCATTGTTACCATCAGCGCTCAACTAGCTGCAGGCTGCTTTTTATGCAAAAGGCAGCTTTGAGGTTTTGGAGGAAAATTCAAGTATTTTACAACCTGGGTTGTGTGTGTGTGTGTTTTTTTCTTCTTTTTTTTTAGACGTTGGCCCGGGCACAGTTGGTCTGATGCTGCTTTGGACGCTTTCAGCGCTGAATTGGTTTGGATCCCCGAGAGTGAACTAGTGTCCTTTTGCATTCTCCGTCTCAAAGACTAAAACACATGTGATTTCATTTGAATAACATTTTCATCCTGGTGGAGCGAAGCCCTCCACTGTTTCACTCAGGAAAAGATTTGAGAAAAGTCCAGAAAACTATGCAAAAAAAACCCAACTCTCTGAACTCTTGAACTTTTGCTTTTTATTGTTATTATGTTACGTTATTGTTATGAAAAAAAGTACTTGGAACGGAGCTGGAATGAAACACCCTTTACCTTTATTGAATAACAAGAGCAGGTCCAAAAACTTTATCACGTACTCATTGTTGTGCACGTTTTGGACGTCGAGATGGAAGTTTAAAAAAAAACACAACCACCTCCAAAAAACTAGCATGTATCCAGCCTGTTCACGTAGGTAAGTGAATGGAGGCTTTGGTGGAAATCCTTTCAAAGGGCAACAAAGTCAGATTAGTCTTTCCACAGGACTCGTCTTACAGTCAGGTGAATGATCTGAGTGAGTGAGCCCTGAGTGGAGGAACTCCACAATTCATCTATGATGAAAGGCCAGAAATGGATATTTGTGTATGCATGTGTGTGAGATATGTAGGTAAAGTACATGAAGGTATGGTAAATAGTCTAAGACACATACATCAGAGGTCACAAGTAGACTTTTGCCCATACCATACATATAAGCCTGGATATGTTTCATGCTCCATAGCTGTATTGTATTATTGGTGATAATTGATGTGGGTGGCAGGTAAGAGAGTCGATGAGCTAGTTGCCAAGAAAACCTGAAATGGATCCGTGAAGCTATACAACATAACATTTCTACATCGCAAATCAAATCGTTCTCTCTCTGAGGCGTTTCTGATGAAACCAGTCAGCGTCTAGGTGACGTTTTACCACTCTGATCTGTAGATTTTGAGCATCTGATCTGAATCGGGGACTATGCTGCTGCAGCGATACCGCATCCGTCCTCAAACCACTCGACTAAACATGATGAGAAACCACCTGCGCTCGTAACTGATATGAATGACAGCCCGAGCGAGAAATTAAAGCAGCTCTATATCTCCTCCAGAAAAACCCTTAAAACTTTATTCCCCGCGTAGATTAAAAAAAAAAAAAAAAGAAAAAGTCTGCCATGATCCTCCTCCTCTCCTGCCCCTGAAGCTGCTTTATGGCCTGGAGGTATTGAATATAAACAACGTTGCGTGATACAGTTTCCAGTGATGAGGTAGAACGTTTGGGTGTTGTGGTTACCAGCTCCCCTGGATCACGTCTCACACACAGTCGGACAGTGTGTTTGTGTGTGCGTGTGTGTGTGTGTGAGGTCGGACACAGGCTGAAATCATGTCAGCCGGCAGAGCTCCTCATGATTCATGACTTCTGTGAGTGTGTTTGACTGTTTGTGTGTGTATGTGTGTTTAAGAGATGCATTAGGGCAGGCACTGGGTGTGAGGATATGTGTGTGTGTGTGTGTGTGAGATACAGCGGTTTGGGTGGTTTGACGTGACAGGTGTGTGTGTGTGTGTGTGTGCAGGGGCACAGTGTGAGGCTCACATTTATGGGAGTTCAAGTTATGATTTAGTGAGTGACAGACAGAGAGGATTGTGGGAAGCGGGAGATAGGCAGGGGTACTGTAAGGGCTGAGACAAGTCTGTGTGTGTCTGTATGTGTGTGTGTGTGTGAGAGAGAAAGAGAGAGAGAGATAGAGAGAGAGAGAGAGAGAGAGAGAGAGAGAGAGAGAAAGACGGTTTGTTGAGGATGAATTTTACAGCAGCCATTAAAGCTGCATTATCGTGATGGATCATTATCAGCCTTATCAGGACACACACACACACACACAAAGGAACGGTCTCTCACTTGTGCACTTTATGTGAGTGCTCACACAGGTTATCAGCCTGAGAATGGGGATGAGGGCAAGAAATATGTGTGTGTGTATGTGTGTGTGTGTGTGTGCACTGACCTCTTGACACACATTGCGGGGCTTGAACCTCTTTGCGGAGGAATGCTAATGTTTTCTAAAGAAACCATAACTCAGCACAGAGAGACAGAGACACAGGGATTAACAGAGAGAGAGAGATAGAGAGAGAGAGAGAGAGAGAGAGAGAGAGAGAGACGCGTGTTTTACAGAGTTTTACAGTTTCTCGTTTAGGGCCGGTCCGCAGGTCGGAGGTTTCGCTCTGTCTCTGTACGCTAAAGCGTTAGCCTCAGCCCGGTCTGACGGGTTTACGGGGGGAGCGACCCGGCGTGAGGGACGAGGAGCGCGTCCCTGTGGCGAGGCCCACTGACCCACTTCCTCCCACTACACACACACACACAGACACACACACATGCACGCACACACTTGTATGTTATTTATGAGACACAGAATCAGAAGTGAGAGCTAACAAAAACAAAATCCCCACAAAGCGCCTTAAAGGTGAATCCAAAGGAGACAGTTCTACTATAATGAACAAAAAAAAGAAAGAAAAAAATTTAGTGGAAAAATTAGGTCATGTGTAAGGGTGTTTTTTTTTTATTAGACGCTTTGGGTCCAATTAGAGCTAGTGTGAGATAATTCATTCATTTCATTTTACGCCTAAAATCCTGAACTTTGCAGTAGAGAAGCTGAGAAAGCCCGCACTTCTTTTCTAACTCCTTTCAGCTATTAAACATAAACGTTGGAGTCGAGTTATTGGAGCCTAGTTTTAATTTATCTCTCGAGTACTTTGATCATGCAAACTCTTCTGATTACTCCTCCTCTTGTACTTAAGATTACAATTATTCTACACACTTGGAGAAGTTACTACAGTCTCCTCACAGCTAGAAGGTTCTGGGTTTGACTCCCAGATGGACCGAAAGTGGAGTTTGCACGTATTCTCTCTTGGTTTTCTATGGGAAATCCATTTTTTTCCAACAGTGCAAAAACATGGTTGTTTAGGTCGACTGGAAACTCTGAACTGCCTCTAGGTGTGAGTGTGTGTGTGAATAACGTGTGTGTGTGTCCTGTGATGTCTCCAACGGACGCTGCAACACCACTAAGGTGCAAAACGGATCAGATAATACATGAAACAACTGTAAAATGTGACTATTTTACATGAATTTCTTATCACATTTAAATACTCCATACTGTTTTCCTGTCGGAGCTTAATAGCGACGGAGCAGCTCTGATTCCGTCTCGGGAGGAAAAAACTGGAAGGTAGGAAAACAGAAAGTGAGTTGAAAAGGTCGCCTGTTTCTGAAAACCTTTATGACGGATTTGAAGAAAAGCAGCAGGAAGGCATCGGCCGAGAGGGAGAGAGAGACAGAGAGAGCGTTCTGCTGACCGAAATCAGGAGGGCAAAGTCTGACCTGATGTTCCACGCCGAGTTGCTGGAGCAAAGATACGATTTTCCTATTTTTTTTTCTTTGTCTAAAGGCTCCAGACGTCCTCGTCCTCGGCAGCACAGACGCACCATTACGAGTAAGAGCAGCGGGATGAAGTATAATAGGCCTGTATTGACTATTATAATCCCTGTCTCTCTGCCTGTCTCTATTTGAACCATTAGGGCTCTTATAGGCTTACACTGCATGCAGACTGCCTCATAGGCTGGCTGCCTGCACTGTGTGACCGTGTGTGTGTGTGTGTGTGTGTGTGTGTGTGCGTGTGAATGTCCAGGCTGCTCGGCTAACGAGATGCAGTGGGAATAGAGCTCGAGGACTTGTACCTTAAACTGCTCCTGGAGGAACTGGAAAATACTGCCCCTCCTTCCTCCAGCACTAACAGCTGAGGAGGAAAGCACGAGGTGTGTGTGTGTGTGTGTGTGTGTGTGTCAAGGGCTGCATCGCTGGTTTAATCAGCCAAATTGAGCATAGGAACATATTCATATTTACAGGCTCGTCCTCTGGGTGCAGTTACTCAGGAGTGGACGGGGAGCGGGGGATTTGTTTGAACATACATCCGCATGTGGAAGCTTTGCTTATAAGCCTGGTGCACTCAAAAAAAATAAAAAAATAAAAAAGTAAATTCGTTAAATTCCCCAACGTAGCGCCTGCTAATGACAGTCAGGCCGCAGACAGAGGCGGGTCTGTGATAACTAGCGGAATAGCTTCACAGAGAGCGGGGCTTATAAAGCTCCTATATAAAAAAATAAATAAATAATAAAAAATAGACTTAAATCTTTAACTGGCCCTCCAGGAGTAAGTGCATAAGGCCGGACTTACAGCACTAATGGCTGCAGAAATAAACAGCAGAAACAGACTCCGGCACTGGCTGCGCATAGGTGCAACCTCCCAGTGGGACAATCTGAAAAGATGGAGGCAATTTAGTTCAAATTCCAAAGAGTTTCTTTCTCTCTTTTTTTTTTTTTAGGGTTCGGTTTAACTAAAATGGCAACAGTGCCAAAGCAACAATGGGCGAGGAAGAGAGAAAGCAGAATACACGTGCAGGGAGGGTCCAGATACTCCCCCATGGCTTAGCAATTTATCTCAAAATACAATAAGCAACAAGACAACCTACTGACCTCACATTAAAGTTTAAGCTGTGTGTGTGTGTGTGTGAGTGAGACAGAGAGAGCTGCGTTTCATAGTTGTTGATGTTAATCGAAAACTATAAAAGCCCAGGCCAGTGGTTACATTTGGCAGCGCGAGTGAGAGAAAAACAGGTTTAATAGGAACTTGCAAAACGCTTAATCGGTTCAAAGCAAGACGGACTTTTGAGCGAAAAAAAAAAGAAAATCAGAAAGAATCAAAATGTGTCATTTGTATAGTTTTCTATTATATCAACAGGGAATGCCAGAATTTGGGCGTACGTCTGTTTTACCGCAAATTTGGAAGAGATTGCATGATCTTATGGGCAGATATAAGTCATAAGTCAGACATCCTGTTTTGATCTAACTTTCATCTTGGTAAGAAAAAGACTAAAAGTGGGAAGGTGGAAGAAGTAACCATCTCATACTCATAATCACCCCCTTCTACGAGACACGCACAGCCCCAAAAACCAAGGCAAAAAACATCAATCTGAATATTTGGCTGCACAAAACAGAATGCGTAAAAGTGCTTCAATCCATGTAGAAGTTCTGTTTTGTGTGTTTGTAAACGTCTCGATATAAATTCCCTGAGCTGCAAAATGGCGGCTGTGGCGCGGCGGGATCTCATGGCTTTGAGAGATTGAGACGAGAGGTGACGAGGTTCTGGCCTTCACCTGCCTGTGCTGCTATCATGGATGACAGAGGATGGGGAGGTGGAGAGATGCAGGATGGAGGAGGAGGAGGTGGAGGAGGTGTGAGCGGGAGCTGCCGGAGGCAGATAGACGGGGAGAGGTCGGGAGAGAGAGACAGAGAGACGAGGACTGACTGAGAGTGAGTGACAGGAGACGACGGGGTCAGGACGGACAGATATAAAAGAATGGGGGAAAACGGGAGGAGAGGAGACAGAGAAAATGGAGAAGGAGAGGGGGAGGAGGAAGGAGTGATAACCAGAGACAGAGGGAAAAGATCAAGAAACAAAGGGACAAATGCATGTAAAAAGTCTTCTGCTAAAGCCATCAAGACTGGATTCTATAAATCTGCATAAAAACCCAGCAGTTAGCCTGTAATGACCAGCAAAGGCCTGTGTCTGTGTGTGTGTGTGTGTGTGTGTGTGTCTATGAAACGGGCATACAGGGTCGACCATGTGTGCGGGTGCGTCCGACTGTCTGTCCTTTTGTCTGTGTGTGTGTGTGTGTGTGTGTGTGTGTGTGTGTAATGGTCGTTGAGGACCTCTGTGTCGTATTTATAGAGAAAACAATCATCCTTGGAGCAGGAAGCAGAGCTGCCTAATGAAAGCCTAGAGAGACCCCAGACCACAGCGCAGCACAAATGGATGGGTCTGAGTCCCGGCCATCCTCCTCCTCCCCCCCCTCCACTCCCCCCCTACCTCCATCTCCACTCCACTATTTTATTTTATTTGTACACGAAAACACAGAAAGGCCCTTTCCTGTTGCAGCTTGTTGAGAGGAAATAGCGTTAACCTTGCAAAAGCATCAGCATAAGTGGAGCTGTTTTTGTTTTTTTTAAATCGAGCAACGTCCTTCTGATGCAGGAGTATTTCTTCTTTTACCGGGAAAACAAAACAAACAAAAAACACGAGAGGTGTGTGTAGTTTTTTCAGATGACAATAATCAAGTGAAGTCTGAGAGAAGCCGAGTCTAAATTGGCTTGTTATTTCTCACAAGCAGAAAATAAATCTGACGCAAGTAGAAAGGTCTAGAGGGGGAAAAAAAAAGATGAGAAATATCATCATTTTTACCTGCTTTAAACTTAACCTCACACAGAGTGAAGGCAGGGAATACATCCTGGACACACACACACACACACACACACACACACACACACCTGGGGGATGTTTAGAGTCTCCAATCGACCTAAACATGCATGCTTCTGGACTTCTCCATGTTTTTCATAAGTCCCGAACCCCTGAAACCCTTAAAGCTACAAATCCAGTTCAATCTGGGTCAAATATAAAAGACAGATAAATATCCGAATATATGGGATACAAGTATGGTGATATCCGTGCCTCTTTTTTATGTCCTGGCTTGGACCGTGTCAGAGTTGGAGCTCGAGTCTCAGAGTGAACTCTGCTCTGGTGCCTGAACAAAACCAGACGCAGGCCGACAGACAGTCCGTCGTCAGTAAATGCCAACTCCAGGATTTTTATCATGAGGAAACTTTCTGTCACGCACACACACACACACACACACACACACACACAGACAGACCAGGCTATCACAATAATAATAATGACACTGTCATTACTATTGTTATTATTTTTTAACCACACGCAGAGTCGACGTTATCAGCTGCCACGTCTCGGCTCTGGCTCCGCCCCTTCCTGTTTTTCGGATCGTCCTGTCTCTCAAAATTCACCCAACTGGTGACCCTCACACACACACACACATACACACACACACACACACACACTCTATGTAGAGGGCATCACTTTGCCACAGGGCATCGGGCTGCCGGGCTGAAACAACAGTGATTACATTCATTTGAAACGTTTTTCGTTTTTTTTTCCAATTTGCAGAAATAACGTCTCAATTAAGTTCGACTTGCAGACGCAAACCGACAAGAGCTCGTCCGACCGCCTGTCAGAACGTGCAGCCCGTCTCTAATGTGGCCTCTGAATGGCAGCGCGCTCCTCTGGTTTCCTCGTCTTCATAAAAAGCAAAACGATCTCTTTTAGACCTTTACTGCCTCTGAATGGGTTTTACGGTGTTTTGGTATCAGCGTGGAGTCGCCGGGCGCGTCTCGAAGCGTGCCGTTGCTGTTTCGTCGTGTTGGAAGTTCGTTATAAAGTCGTTTGCTTCACTTCAGCCGACTGAAACTCCGCCAGGGCCCTGGAATCCCGTCGTATCGCCGTACAAGTCGAAAGGCGAGCGTCCCCCGCACCTAAACCGTCTAATTTGGAGATTACGCTGCAACAACAACGACATCGCCGGGTCTGTAATTGTGCGGGCACCGTTCGCTCCAGCACAATGACTTGTGGAGTTGTAAATACGCAGACTCAGTGTTCACTGAGGTTTCTCCAGTTTGACTTGGCCCCGGGCCCCAGCGCTTCCAGTCTCTCTCTTTTAGCAGACGGAGGGCCGGTGGGCTGGAACGATCCGTCCCAGACTCGTACGGAGCGGAGATAGAGCGTCCGGCTCGGCCAATAACACCTCATACTACAGCCTCTTTTAAAAAAAAAAACCTAAAAAAGGAACACGTGTGTGTCTGTTTGCGATCACGCAAACAGACACACACGTGTAGGCACGCTAACACAGGTTGTGTTAAAGTAATCTCGATGGCTTTTCCAAGTAATGAAACATGCTACAGATAGACAAACACGCACTAGTGCACGCACATACAAACAGCTAACACTCCTAGCTTCACACTTCCTGTGTGTGTGTGTGTGTGTGTGTGTGTGCGTGCGTGCGTGGAATACGATGCCAGTTCTCTTCAGTGCTCATTAGAGACGTCACTGAGCCATAAAGGTTATTATTATGACTATGGCACAGAAAACAGCTCTTTTAGTAAAACCTCACATTTGGAATCGGATTTTTTTTGTAGTTCAGCTGAGGTTATAGAGAGAGAAAGAGAACGAGAGAGAGAGAGAGATGGAAACAAACACACGAGGGCAGGCAACCAAGTAAAAAAAAAGAAAAGAAAAGAAAAGAAAAGAAAAAGGCAGCGGGCTCCACTGCAAATCCGTCATTTGAAAGTTTACCTTGTGCGAGCAGCTGCCCGCTGATGATGATTAGTCTCTCTCAGAGACGGACCGCGTAGAGCTCGGCCGAATCTAATATCTCCACTCGTAAGAGACTCGCCTCCTCCGAGGCTTCGGTCCGAGCAGATGTCGGGAGACAGTCATACGTCAAACTGCTGCGAACACGACCCGCGCTCATTTTCATTAGTCCTCATTTTCTGCTTCACTGGCTGAAGAAATGTATACGTTTCAGAACAAAACAAAAAAAACGTGTTTCTTTTTTCAAAAGTTTTCCTTTTTTTTCTCCTTCTCCCACTTTGAACAATGGGCCGAGACGTCCAGCTGTTTTTGTTTGTGATGGTTTTCTGGAGAAAAACTCGGCCCCTGTCACATCTGTTGTTGGGGAACGACCCCAGGTTCATTTTGAAGCCTGTTTTGAATGTACGTCTGCTATACATCTTGTCCGTTTTTTCTTTTTCTTTCTACAGCCCCGCTTATCTACATTAACCCATCTACAGTGGTGCTATCGGTTTAGCTTTATCAGTACACGTTGCGGGGATTTTGGCTCCGAAGCCACAATTTATTGCCGGGGCTTTTCGAGGGTTTCTCGCTCTTAATGCAGCCAGTTTATCTGCGCTGGGAGGATCTCGGTACAGATAAACCCTAAAGTCTGACATGTTCTCACCCGCTGCTGTTACACGCACAGCAATATGTTGACCTCATTCCAATTAAGACGAAAAGTTTTGGGTTTTTTTACATTATCTTCTTCCAGAATACTTCAACCATAATCCTGTTTACATGCCTTACATGCACTGTCAGATAACGCCTGTCGACATTACATTTCTTAGCACAAACTACTCCACAAACGATTATTTATGTAGTTTATTACTGCCTTGATTAATCTCTTAGTTGTCGTTAGTGCTGAATATTGTTTCTTTAAGTCTAAAAAATAACGTCTTTAAATGCGTTTTCTTTTGGCCTCACCTCACTGGCGTTCAATTTTTTTTGTCACATAAGACTAGAGAAAACTTAATTGCTTAAGCTCCCACTAAACGTTTTTTTAAATGCTTAAATCTGCTTTTAAACTATCCACTGACTATGTGCATATCGCTCACTATCATACCGATCTTGACATAGAAGTAGCTGCCTTTTCAGCAGTTTTATGACTTGTTCAGACAAGTGTACGTGCCTCGTCCTCCTTCACTTGGTCAGCTAATGCTTAAAAATATCCCCCATTGCCGTGTTTGCGGTCTTTATTATTATATCCATATACCTCAAAGTTTCAAGCACTCAGAGTTTCACTTTTCCTAAAGTGCAAAAACGTCTCGCTCTCCATGTTAACAGAGCTACCGTAGCGAGTTCCAGGAGCCGACTGTCAACTCACTCCTGGATTATTCTGCTTTCACATTACTGGGAGTGGGATGTGTAGGTTTCCATGAGAGTATGACTGTGTGTGTGTGTGTTTGTGCATCTGCCTGTGTGTGTTTTACATGCTATTTTAGTATGATCCTAATGGCTTTACAGAGTGCCAGGCATTTTAACAGAGCCAAGGAGAGGCTTGTAAAACACACACACTCACCACAAGACAGAGAGGAGAGGCTGGCACACTGGAACACGGTTGTCTGGAGGGAGTCTGTGTGTGTGTGTGTGTGTGTGTGTGTGTGTGTATGTGTGTGTGCATTAAGAGGGTCAGCCAGGGTGATGGTGACACACGATGAAGGAAAACGAGAAACGCGGGCCTGAATGAAAGACAGGCAGTGTGTGTCTGCCATTGTGTGTGTGTGTGTAAGGCCGGGTCGGGGTCTAAGGCAGACACATGGCGCCGAGTGGCACTGCCCCCGGGCCTGGGTGGGATCGGACAGACCGGGGGAAGGAGAGGCAAAAAAAAAAAAAAAAGAAAAGAAAAAAGATTCAGACTGCAGTGTTGTTACGTGGGAAACGAATGGCCGAAAAAACAGTGGAAAACACTGACCTGCCTCGCTCTGACACCTACGCTGACATGGAACAAGTGAGAGTGAGAGGTCACCGCCACGAGGAGAAGTGCAGGAAAGAGAGAGGGTCTTCTTCTTAAAGGGGTGGAGAGGGAAAGAGAGAGCGAGAAAGAGAGAGAGAGAGAAGCTCAGAGGGTCAGGGAGAGAAAAACGGGAGCGCACGTGATGGTGAGGACAAAAGAATGCAAGGAGAGGAAGAAAAAAAGCCTGGTTTTTAATCCAAAAGACCTCAGAATAAAACAAGTGTCCTTGCTCCGCGAGTATAGTAATTAACTGCTTTCATTTTTACCCGAACGAGCGAACTCCAAAATAAAACTCTCTTTGGGTCTAAACAGTGTTTATGCCCTTGCACAGGCAGAGCCAGAAATGTTTTTCTACAATAAAACAAGCTGTTTTTATGTGCGTGTCATATCTGCAGGCGTCCCCGCTCGTTACAGTTCACGTTTATAAACGAGCGTCTCAGACGACTGTAAACGCTTTTTTCTTTTTATGCTAGGCTATAACACGCCGCGCTACAGGTGCGTTCAGGTTCACGGTAATGCGGCTTGTCGGGCTTGTCAGAGTCGATTTGTGGGAACATCCGGCGAGCAGACGTTTCAGACGGCGGACGTCTCCAAGCTTTTTGTGATGGAAAACGCCCCTCGCCGTCACAAGACTCTGACACCGAGGGGCAGGGTTCACGTCTGTTATTCCAGCTTACTATACATCGGGAGGACGCACATATTTCAGCATGTGCAACCGTGCTTTCTGCGATAGGAGACCTCTCCCTCGTAAGCCTGAGTCACGTGCAATAGGCCAATAAACAGCCCCCCCAAAAAACGCATGTATCTTAAATGTTTAGCCGTGATGCAAAACGCTAGTGATTTGTGGTAAATTAGCTCGAACGGTCTGTTTTTCCTCAGTCGCAAAATTTGGGTCGAGAGCAAGATTTCTTTTCTTTTTCTTTTCCCCAATATTCTTGTAAATATGAAGCTGGAGTCAAATCCTGCAGGGAAGTCAGCCGGTCATCTGATTTGGCAGCAGCCCCATGTAATCACAATTAATGTCAGGGTTTTTTTTTTCTCTTCATCCTCATCACTCTGATGATGACAAATACGTGGTGTAACGGTGATTAAACGAGGAGTTGACGCGGCGTGTTCGACGTTTATTTAAAGTGACACGGTCGCATGCTGCGCCATATCTGAAGCACTCCGGCTAAACACAGACATTTCCCGGCATTAAGATATACAATAGGGCTTTCATGAGGACTGTAGGAAACCAGTCCTGCTGTACCCTAACCACACACTCTGTCACAATGCTCTGTGAGTACGTGTGTGTGTGTGTGTGTGTGTGTGTGTCTAGAGTTACTGGTTTTCAATGTATACCACATGTAGCGACCGCTCACTGCCTGATATGTTTTCAATATGGAGAAAGAAGGACCAACAGAGAGGGAGAAAACGCCAAAGACAGCCACATTTCTGAAAAAAAAAAAATTTTTTTTTAGTAACACTCTGTTTGTATTCGGGCGTCTGACAACAGCGCCGGGTTGCCGCGGCAACCTGCGACCGTGGGCAAAGCCGGGCAGGTTAAGCCAGCCTGTCCTCCTTCTCCTCCTCTTCCTCTTTCCTGGCGCCTCACCTCCCCCTTTTCTTTTACACCCACTTCACTCTCCCCTCCGTCTCCTCCCAATCTCAGGTGACAACTCTTGTGACAGTCGAATAAATACACTCTTCATCTCCCCTTCCTCATGTACAAATCCTCCTCCTCCTCCTCCTCCTCCGGCTGATGCTGCTGCCAAAGGCTCAAAGCTGAGTTTACTCCCTGTAAAATAAAATGTCTGAAAACAGCATTTGTTCCGCAGCCAGGAGCTTGTCGTCAGGTGACCCGCTGGAGTAAATCTTCTCAGTAATGTCAAAGGCAGCGCCAAAAACCTGCCAGGCTGACCAGTGTGTGAGTGTGTGATTCACACACACACATCTGCGCAGTCAAAGTCACACTCACACACTCTCGCACACACACACACACACACACACACAAAGCAGGCAAAATCTCACAAGCTTACAGATGTCGTCACGTACGTACAAGTATGTAGAAACATACGCTCAGACGCTGATTTCGGGAACTGATAAATTAGGAAGGACAAAATGTTCTCATATTTTCCGAGGTTTTTCAGAATAAGAGCCTTCACTCTCCCTCACACACACAGCTGCAAGTGAGAGCAAAATGATTTTATACCTGCCTGTAGGATGTACACACACACACACACACACACACAGACGTCCTCACCTGTTCCTGTGTCATGCTGTGCAGCTGCGTGTGCCAGGAGGCGGAGTCAGAGCGGTGATAGGCAGGGGGCGGGGCGAAGTCCTGCAATATGATTGGGTCTCGCTCCTGACACAGTGAGGTCAGGTGGCCGATGTACAGCTTCAGTTTGCTGCGGTTCTGATTGAGATCCAGGAGAGGAGAGAGAATCTGAGGGAGGGGAGGGACACGAGACATGAGAAATGAGACAAAAACTCAATCAAAAACTTAATCTAGACGCTTTGCGAGGATTTATGTGGGAATGGTGCTGCATGCTGAGCTGTACCACAGAGGAAACACAGACTTTATTCTGAGAGAGGAGTAGGTGACCCAGGAGCAGTAAATGTTGTAATTTTACAATTGTGATTAGGTAAACATGAACTGGATGTCAAGATGTGCTGTTGAGGTGTAAACCCAGAGCAAGGTGCATATAAAGTGATATTTAGCTAAAAATTCCCAATTCGTGATGTAAATTTCCATTTCTGAAATCACTTTCACTGCTCCAAGAATCACTACGTTTTATATCAAGAGATGAAAGGTATTTAACGGCACTTCACTGCACAAATCAAAGCTCTTTGCAGACACAAATGAAACAATGAAACACACAACATGAAAACACTCTTGGCAGAATCAACACCGGACAAGCTCTTTGAGATAGAAAAAGGAGAGACCAGCCGGACAAATTAGGACAAACAGGGACTGAAACATGGTAATGGAGAGATGGCGGCCAGAGGTTGGGAAATAGTGAATCTTTGCTACATCTGATAGCTCTTCAGAATTTAAATGCAGTTGGGAGATTTGAATAAAATAACTCATCTGAGACATAGAGATTACCAAGCCAAGGAAAAACTAAAATGGGCGTAAAAGGCAGTATCGTCTACGTATGTCTTTGCCTAGATCTGACAAGGATAGTTTGCTCTGAAACTGACATTACACATATACAAAAGACACCAGTGACGAAGGACTGAACACAAAATATCCCTTTTTTTATAGAAAAAACAATCGTAAGACGAGTTAATTTCTTTGTTTCTTGAGAATTGTTCCAGCTTTCAAAGTTTGCAGCTTTGATTAAACGGTGTGACGAATCTGATTCCCGACATCAGCTCCACCGCGGCTGTCACTAATATGTGCATGTAAGCGTGGGAAATGGGAGCTTAACATGCACATTTTTGGGGGGAGAACAAGACCCCTCTCAGGAGACGCGACACACACACACACACACACACACACACACACACACACACACACACACACGCAGATAACACACATGCGGTTTTCCCTTTGGAGAGGAGAGGGATTTAAGTGCAGAGGAAGCATGTTAAGAGGGCTGATAGTGGCTGTGTGTGTGAGGGCTGGTAAAATATATTCAACCGTCCCCCCCACCCACCCTGGATCTGTCCGCACCCTGCGCCCCATGCTCATCATCACTCAGCACACACACACACACACACACACACACAGGAGAGAGAGCTTCTGTTGGCCACAGTCACATAACTCCTCCACTACCTGTACATCATCTGGGCTCTGTTGACCAACAGCGTGTGCCCTGACACCTTGAGCAGGTTCAACATTAATACGGATGCATGTGAATGGAATATCAATAACCGTGGCAATGTGTAGAGCATACTAACTACTAGATAAGCTCACAACGCAAAACATGTATCTAACACAAGACGATAATGTCTAGGGCTACCTAAATTGTGAATAATTTGTATTATATATATTATTTAGGAGTTGATCAGTTTGTCAGTTTATTACTTTATCAATTAGCTGATTAGTTACAAGATGGTGAAAACTGTTAATGCGCCTTTTTGCCTTCGCCTCAACAACATTCAATTAGTATCAGAAATAGCAGAAATAGCTGTCAATTAAGTTCTTGCAGATCTTATCATATCTCATCCTTTTTTGACATATTCTCGATTGAAAACTCACCAGTATGACTGATTTTGCGAGTATCGACTGATTCTAAATTTGATTCCAAGTGAAAAGTTTCAAATAAGTTGTGACAGAACGACTGGAGACTGGAGAAGCGACTATCCAAAAACATTCGTCGTAGATGATGACAGACGTTTCCCTTTTCGGCTTCTAATTATCCAACTAATTATGCGTTTTGATGCATTGCTGCTGTAATGCGAACTTCTCAGCCTCGAACACAGTGGCTCTGTGGACGTCTAACTGCTTACATGCTGAATTTAGAAAGACTGATGGGGTTCAGGTCCGCGCTCGGCCCGGCCTCAGCTGTCAAAACAGTGAACCAAACTGCAGATAAGCAGATTTCAAAAACATTAAAAAGTCAACATACACATCCACCCTTCATTACTCTCTGACTTAATTTGTTTGAGCATTTCGGTGAATAAATGAAAGAAGGAGATGTGGGTGGTTCCCCGAGGATAGAGAGAGAGAGAAAAAAGAAAGAAAGAAACCTCATTGCTCGTCCCTCTTCGCAGCATTGCTGCCACAATGAAAGCTGACAGTAAATCAAAGTAACTGTCACTTCTGATCCCGAGTCCTTACCTTATTTACTGCAAACACATCACACACACACACACACACATCTATTTTGTGTTTTTCCACACCATTTCCATCGCAGCGTTCATCACCTTCTGGCACGACCGCATGCTTTTCACACACACACCGTTATATTCACTGTGTGTGTGTGTGTGTGTGTGTGCGCGACTGCGACAAAGAAAAACACACACGCTCGTATGGGGTTGTTATCAAAGTAGTAAATGGTGGCAGTTACAGTATTTTCCGGTGAGGACCTGCCAATAGGTTACAGTCCATTAGAAAATGCATTACTGAACATTTCCCTGCGGAGAGGAGGACGAGGACGAGGAGGGGAGATGGAAAGAGAACCGGGGAGAAAATGATGAAGGCTGCAGGGTTCCTACGCATCCTTGCATTCAAACCCTCCTCCTCCTCCTCCTCCTCGTCTGTTTCCTCGCATTACAACGTTCGCCGACCGAGGTGACGCAGCAGCGAGAGTGTCTCTGCGAAGCTGTTGTGTCATGCGACAATATGCGAACACGTCTTTTTAGAGTCTGACTTTACTGCATCAGAAACACACACACACACACACACACGCAACATGTGTGCAACAGCTGTTCTGTCACACTCTCTTGTCCAGACTACTCCGTCCACACTTTCCAGACCCGCAGCGCGGCTCTGTGGATCAAATGCAAGACAAATGAGAAACAGGCCGAAGGAATGGAAGGAATGATGGCGATATGAGGAAGACATTTAGAGAAGAAATAACACCGCTGCTTTCCTTTTCCCTTTTTGGAGGAACATTTAACGATTGACAGATATCTAAAAATATTCCTGAATCTACCAACGTGATGTGAAACACCAACTGAACACTGACTCTGTGAGCCCTTCATGTCTTCTACTTAGCTAATTTTATGAAGGTGTTCAATATGCCCTCGTGTTTTTACTGTGTCACACAACCTGCAAAGCTGAACACACTCCGTTGTGTACTTTTAACGAGTCCACAGTGTTTTCTGGTGTCTTACTGTACGATGTAACAACCCCAAAAGAAATATAATTTTATATGGGACTGCGTGTGTGTCAGGACCTGCGTGCTTGTGCCCCTTTATTATCCTCCCATGCCTGGCTATCTGAGTCTTACCGTACTATGAAACAACTCCAGAGAGACACATTCAGCTGGCCTCACTCGCTGGCCACAGTTTTAAAAAACCTTCTCTGGGCCACATTATACAGAAAAAAAAACAACTTAGATCTTTCTTTCGCCACAAACCCCTCTGAGGCACATACACACACGGATCCGAGCACAAATACATATTTGAGCAAAACCAAAAACCTATAGAATAGGTAGAATTTCAGTGCATGGAATAAAGGCTGCTGATCTGACACTATCAATAAAAACGATGGACTAGTGGGTCAGTCCAGGGTGTATTCCCTGCCTTCGTCCAGTGTGTACTTGGATATGTGCACAAGCAGACCCCAATGGCACAAAGCAGGTGAGATAATGGATGGTTGGATCATATTAGTGGTAGTTCTGGTGGCCAGTAGATGAGATAAGAGGAAGAGTTGTTATTTGCCAGAACATTTCGTTGGAAACCATCAGGATCAGATGAAGGTAAAACTTAAGATGGAAGGCCAAACATATGAACAGAGTCAGTCTCCAGATGCAGCATTGCATTGTTGTGATGCAATCGTACCCATGCTGATAGTTAAATCGGATCCATGCAGTTGCTTTGTTTTGTTTTGTCGTTATTTATTCTATGCATTCACAGCCTTGGCATGCTACTTCCCACCAGGCAGCTAAACCATCCACAGGTTGGTGGAATATTTGTACAAACTCAGCTAGAGGTCAATAGCGAATGCAACTGAGAGCACCTAGGACTGGTTAAAGGGAAGTCTAGAAATCTTTTGTCTTCTAATGTGTTTAGCAAAAACAGATGAGACTTAATGTGATAACTTATGACAGTTTGTCTGTCTGTGATTAAAATAAGCTTTGATGTGTACAACTGGTGGAGTTCCAGTTAAATGTTTTTCATTTATCTTATTATTCAGAGGAAGGATGTTTTATCAATCTAAAGGAACATGAGTTTTCTCCGAGATGAGTTTTCCCCTCAAAAACACCAGAGAAACACTAAAATATTTATCATACAAGATACAAAGGTGTGTCTTCTAATTGTAGTCTGTTATGAGTAGGTGATACAAAACTTAACTGACTTTACTGATAATAAAAAAATCAATAATTAAATTTAGATCAGTAGTAAAAATTTAATGCTACCTTCAGTGTAGCTATCTCTTTAATCAGTAGATCAGATAACTTTCTGAGCTCCTGTTTGCCTTATAACAGGTCATTTTTCATCAAGTCGCTCTAAAATATTGAAAATCTTCCAGAGCTCCAAAACAGAGAACTCTTTTATGGAAATAAACATCTACACCTCTTCCCTGTCTTTTTTCACTGATGCATCTAATACCACTGAAGACCATTAAAATTTCAAAATACCATAAAAACGTACTCAACAATGGTTGTGTGTGTCAAGAGTGCTCTCCTGTGTTTCCCCGCTACAGCTGTTCCTGAAACATTTCAATCTCTGACTGTAGTGCTAAATTCCAATACTGATAGAGGCACAATCACTCACTGTTCTGATGAAATGTGCTATGGCAAATTACTCGCTTTACACACCGAGGAGAAGTGTGTGCATACTGTACATGTGTGTGTGTGTGTGCAACACCTCCCAAAGACGGAAAGAAAGCTGTGTGCGTGCTGACTGACTTGCCTCTCTCAGCAGGGAGGTGCTACCGCTAATTAAAAGCCAGGGTCAAACTTAGAACCGCCAGTGAACCTTAGGGCTTTTAGCATCCCAATGGGAAATCCCACTGGAGGAACTGAGCTGTGCTAAAAGCAGCATGTGCGACTCATGTGTGGTGCAGCCTCCACTGTACCAACCAAAGTAATACTTCTAACTTTAACAATGTGAGGCTGAGCCTAACTCCAAGCAGTTCCTCATTTCAAATCTTAAAGCCACTGTGACAAATTTTAGAATTTCCCAAACAAAACACAGATTATCTCATAATCTCAGTTTGAATTTCAATGCTTAATGCAAGACTCTATTATGATGGATTGGAATTGTCCGGGATTAGGGTTGATTGACTTGCTTGACTTGAAGGCTGTCATTCATAAATGAACTTTGATTCCCAATAAGTTCTAAAACGGCCCCCTATGTAATTAAAAACAGTGCAGAGACAACATAAATCGATGTGCATTTCTACACTGAGGTAAACCAACAACATTGTCAAATAATCAACAACAGCATCCAGTTACTGATAAATAACTAACAATAAGTAACAATGACATAAAAGGACAAGATGATAGATGTTGTGGCAAAATCTACAAAGCTATTAATAAAAGTGGAAACATACTGACACACAACCAGATAAAAAAAATAAAAGAAAGAAAATAAGACTGTGGTGGAAACCCATGTTCAGAAATGAACTGAAAAGGAAGGATGCAGTTGGAAAAAAAAGATTCAAAAGCTTGGCTCTTAAGGTAATAAAATGACCTCGCTGTGCCACTCACACAAGAGAAGAAGAAACCATTAACGACTCCTAAACAAACATCCAGGACAGAAGAAGGAGAGGACAGTTTCAAGAGTGGATGTTAATGGAAGAGTGGAATGAAAACCATGAAACAACTTAAGAGCCGAAATGACAGACTCACAGCACCCGGACCAGATCACAAACAGATGAAACAAAACTAAGTAAGATGGAAGACGAATGATGAGCACATCCAAATGTGATTGGATCCAGATAAATAAGATGCTCACCCTTCTGTACAAAATGGTGGACTGAGAGAGAAAGAAGGCATGTCATTCGCTAGGCCCAAATACCCTCCTCATCGTCCTATTGGTTAGTTCAGTCCAATGGCAGCATGAGTTTGGAAAAAACAGGAAGTTAATTTGTCAAAGCAGAAAATTAGACAGATCTAGTAGATGTAGAAATGCTGGGAAATGTTTTGTTAGTGTATCCTTTTTGTTAAAGAGCAATATTTGAAAGTCTTTCCCAGGCTGTCCTGGACAAGATCTTACCTGATCTGGGGAGGGCTTGTGATTGTTGGGCTGCTCTGAGTTTGGAGAAGACACTTTCAGGTGGTCGTCCTCATAGTTGTCTGCCATCAGCTTCATTCGGTTCTGAGTCTGTAGAGAAAAAAAGAGTAACACATTATAAAGGAAAGAAGGCAAAAGGGAAAGAGAAATTTATTTTGCAAGATAATCGGCAACACAAGTATTATTTACATTTGAAAAAACCCAACAGAACAGTCCGTGCAATAGGATAAAACCCCAAGCCTTGAATTCCTCAAAGATATAATTTTCAAAGAGGAGGTGGAGAACTGCATTGTGTTTGCAAACATACACTTTAAGTAAATATTTGTGCGACAGCAAGAAAGTCAGGAATGGCAGCAGGAGTTAATTTGCACCTGTCAATGTGGAGTTAAATAATGAAGACAAAAGTGAATTTGATGCAAACTGTTACAGACAGAGTGGAGACCAGAAGTTACAGAGTTGAAATAACTTCTCCAATGTACATGGCTTGTCAACCAAACAAATGAAAGACAGAAAAGGTTTACTGCTTTGACATGAAATTTGAATTGTTGCCAGACCTCTCTCTCTGGCCACATGAGTGAGACAATTCTCCACTTTTGCACCGATTGAAAGGAACGAAGCGATTGCGATTATGACTCCACATCTCTGGCATGGTGCTTGGCAAATCAGAGAACAAAAGTTACCTTTTCATTTGTCGAAGGAAAGTGGATTGCCTGCCTGACAAGTTAATGTCGGAATGCAAGTCAGCTGCTTGAAGGTGACATTCAAGTGGCTGCCAGAGATTCTGCCGTGGACACAAGACCACGAGATAAAGAGTCTCATGCTCTACTGACTGAGCTAGCCGGGCTACATTCGTGGAAAAAAGGGGTCCGATTTCGGCGCTGCACTGACTCTCACGGATACCGCACTGGAAAGGTCCACAGTCAAATGTCAGACAATTTGTTCTTAAGAGAACACCGATTGGTAGAGGGTAGGGTAGTTGGGTTGAACCTCAGCCACACTGACAAGCTAAAAGACAAAACAACAAAGGCCCCAGTGGACTATGATGCCACATCCCTGGCATGATGCTTGGCAGAAGGGAAGTCACAGAGTTGCCGTTTCATTTGTCGAAGGAACGTGGCTTGCCTGCCTGACAAGTGAAAGTCAGAAGGCAATTCGGCTGCTTGAAGGTGACATTCTCATGGCTGCCAGAGTTTCTGCCGTGGACACACGAGTCACTCCCACAGTGGACAGAGCAATCCAAAACTGCTGCGCCCAACGTGGGGCTCGAACCCACGACCCTGAGATTAAGAGTCTCATGCTCTACCGACTGAGCTAGCCGGGCTACATTCGTGGAAAAAAGGGGTCCGATTTCGGCGCTGCACTGACTCTCACGGATACCGCACTGGAAAGGTCCACAGTCAAATGTCACACAATTTGTTCTTAAGAGAACACCGATTGGGAAAGGCTACATTCGTGGAAAAAAGGGGTCCAATTTCGGCGCTGCACTGACTCTCACGGATACCGCACTGGAAAGGTCCACAGTCAAATGTCAGACAATTTGTTCTTAAGAGAACACAAATTGGTAGAGGGTAGGGTAGTTGGGTTGAGCCTCGGCCACCCTGACAAGCAAAAAGACAAAACAACAAAGGCCCCAGCGGACTATGACGCCACATCCCTGGCATGATGCTTGGCAGAAGGGAAGTCACAGAGTTGCCGTTTCATTTGTCGAAGGAACGTGGCTTGCCTGCCTGACAAGTGAAAGTCAGAAGGCAATTCGGCTGCTTGAAGGTGACATTCTCGTGGCTGCCAGAGTTTCTGCCGTGGACACACGAGTCACTCCCACAGTGGACAGAGCAATCCAAAACTGCTGCGCCCAACGTGGGGCTCGAACCCACGACCCTGAGATTAAGAGTCTCATGCTCTACCGACTGAGCTAGCCGGGCTACATTCGTGGAAAAAAGGGGTCCGATTTCGGCGCTGCACTGACTCTCACGGATACCGCACTGGAAAGGTCCACAGTCAAATGTCAGACAATTTTTTCTTAAGAGAACACAAATTGGTAGAGGGTAGGGTAGTTGGGTTGAGCCTCGGCCACCCTGACAAGCTAAAAGACAAAACAACAAAGGCCCCAGTGGACTATGACGCCACATCCCTGGCATGATGCTTGGCAGAAGGGAAGTCACAGAGTTGCCGTTTCATTTGTCGAAGGAACGTGGCTTGCCTGCCTGACAAGTGAAAGTCAGAAGGCAATTCGGCTGCTTGAAGGTGACATTCTCATGGCTGCCAGAGTTTCTGCCGTGGACACACGAGTCACTCCCACAGTGGACAGAGCAATCCAAAACTGCTGCGCCCAACGTGGGGCTCGAACCCACGACCCTGAGATTAAGAGTCTCATGCTCTACCGACTGAGCTAGCCTGGCTACATTCGTGGAAAAAAGGGGTCCGATTTCGGCGCTGCACTGACTCTCACGGATACCGCACTGGAAAGGTCCACAGTCAAATGTCAGACAATTTGTTCTTAAGAGAACACCGATTGGTAGAGGGTAGGGTAGTTGGGTTGAACCTCAGCCACACTGACAAGCTAAAAGACAAAACAACAAAGGCCCCAGTGGACTATGACGCCACATCCCTGGCATGATGCTTGGCAGAAGGGAAGTCACAGAGTTGCCGTTTCATTTGTCGAAGGAACGTGGCTTGCCTGCCTGACAAGTGAAAGTCAGAAGGCAATTCGGCTGCTTGAAGGTGACATTCTCATGGCTGCCAGAGTTTCTGCCGTGGACACACGAGTCACTCCCACAGTGGACAGAGCAATCCAAAACTGCTGCGCCCAACGTGGGGCTCGAACCCACGACCCTGAGATTAAGAGTCTCATGCTCTACCGACTGAGCTAGCCGGGCTACATTCGTGGAAAAAAGGGGTCCGATTTCGGCGCTGCACTGACTCTCACGGATACCGCACTGGAAAGGTCCACAGTCAAATGTCACACAATTTGTTCTTAAGAGAACACAAATTGGTTGAGGGTAGGTTAGCTGGGTTGAGCCGCGGCCACCCTGACAAGCTAAAAGACAAAACAACAAAGGCCCCAGTGGACTATGACGCCACATCCCTGGCATGATGCTTGGCAGAAGGGAAGTCACAGAGTTGCCGTTTCATTTGTCGAAGGAACGTGGCTTGCCTGCCTGACAAGTGAAAGTCAGAAGGCAATTCGGCTGCTTGAAGGTGACATTCTCATGGCTGCCAGAGTTTCTGCCGTGGACACACGAGTCACTCCCACAGTGGACAGAGCAATCCAAAACTGCTGCGCCCAACGTGGGGCTCGAACCCACGACCCTGAGATTAAGAGTCTCATGCTCTACCGACTGAGCTAGCCGGGCTACATTCGTGGAAAAAAGGGGTCCGATTTCGGCGCTGCACGGACTCTCACGGATACCGCACCGGAAAGGTCCACAGTCAAATGTCACACAATTTGTTCTTAAGAGAACACCGATTGGGAAAGGCTACATTCGTGGAAAAAACGGGTCCGATTTCGGCGCTGCACTGACTCTCACGGATACCGCACTGGAAAGGTCCACAGTCAAATGTCACACAATTTGTTCTTAAGAGAACACCGATTGGTAGAGGGTAGGGTAGTTGGGTTGAACCTCAGCCACACTGACAAGCTAAAAGACAAAACAACAAAGGCCCCAGTGGACTATGACGCCACATCCCTGGCATGATGCTTGGCAGAAGGGAAGTCACAGAGTTGCCGTTTCATTTGTCGAAGGAACGTGGCTTGCCTGCCTGACAAGTGAAAGTCAGAAGGCAATTCGGCTGCTTGAAGGTGACATTCTCATGGCTGCCAGAGTTTCTGCCGTGGACACACGAGTCACTCCCACAGTGGACAGAGCAATCCAAAACTGCTGCGCCCAACGTGGGGCTCGAACCCACGACCCTGAGATTAAGAGTCTCATGCTCTACCGACTGAGCTAGCCGGGCTACATTCGTGGAAAAAAGGGGTCCGATTTCGGCGCTGCACGGACTCTCACGGATACCGCACCGGAAAGGTCCACAGTCAAATGTCACACAATTTGTTCTTAAGAGAACACCGATTGGGAAAGGCTACATTCGTGGAAAAAACGGGTCCGATTTCGGCGCTGCACTGACTCTCACGGATACCGCACTGGAAAGGTCCACAGTCAAATGTCACACAATTTGTTCTTAAGAGAACACCGATTGGTAGAGGGTAGGGTAGTTGGGTTGAACCTCAGCCACACTGACAAGCTAAAAGACAAAACAACAAAGGCCCCAGTGGACTATGACGCCACATCCCTGGCATGATGCTTGGCAGAAGGGAAGTCACAGAGTTGCCGTTTCATTTGTCGAAGGAACGTGGCTTGCCTGCCTGACAAGTGAAAGTCAGAAGGCAATTCGGCTGCTTGAAGGTGACATTCTCATGGCTGCCAGAGTTTCTGCCGTGGACACACGAGTCACTCCCACAGTGGACAGAGCAATCCAAAACTGCTGCGCCCAACGTGGGGCTCGAACCCACGACCCTGAGATTAAGAGTCTCATGCTCTACCGACTGAGCTAGCCGGGCTACATTCGTGGAAAAAAGGGGTCCGATTTCGGCGCTGCACTGACTCTCACGGATACCGCACCGGAAAGGTCCACAGTCAAATGTCACACAATTTGTTCTTAAGAGAACACCGATTGGGAAAGGCTACATTCGTGGAAAAAACGGGTCCGATTTCGGCGCTGCACTGACTCTCACGGATACCGCACTGGAAAGGTCCACAGTCAAATGTCACACAATTTGTTCTTAAGAGAACACCGATTGGTAGAGGGTAGGGTAGTTGGGTTGAACCTCAGCCACACTGACAAGCTAAAAGACAAAACAACAAAGGCCCCAGTGGACTATGACGCCACATCCCTGGCATGATGCTTGGCAGAAGGGAAGTCACAGAGTTGCCGTTTCATTTGTCGAAGGAACGTGGCTTGCCTGCCTGACAAGTGAAAGTCAGAAGGCAATTCGGCTGCTTGAAGGTGACATTCTCATGGCTGCCAGAGTTTCTGCCGTGGACACACGAGTCACTCCCACAGTGGACAGAGCAATCCAAAACTGCTGCGCCCAACGTGGGGCTCCAACCCACGACCCTGAGATTAAGAGTCTCATGCTCTACCGACTGAGCTAGCCGGGCTACATTCGTGGAAAAAAGGGGTCCGATTTCGGCGCTGCACTGACTCTCACGGATACCGCACCGGAAAGGTCCACAGTCAAATGTCACACAATTTGTTCTTAAGAGAACACCGATTGGGAAAGGCTACATTCGTGGAAAAAACGGGTCCGATTTCGGCGCTGCACTGACTCTCACGGATACCGCACTGGAAAGGTCCACAGTCAAATGTCACACAATTTGTTCTTAAGAGAACACCGATTGGTAGAGGGTAGGGTAGTTGGGTTGAACCTCAGCCACACTGACAAGCTAAAAGACAAAACAACAAAGGCCCCAGTGGACTATGACGCCACATCCCTGGCATGATGCTTGGCAGAAGGGAAGTCACAGAGTTGCCGTTTCATTTGTCGAAGGAACGTGGCTTGCCTGCCTGACAAGTGAAAGTCAGAAGGCAATTCGGCTGCTTGAAGGTGACATTCTCATGGCTGCCAGAGTTTCTGCCGTGGACACACGAGTCACTCCCACAGTGGACAGAGCAATCCAAAACTGCTGCGCCCAACGTGGGGCTCGAACCCACGACCCTGAGATTAAGAGTCTCATGCTCTACCGACTGAGCTAGCCGGGCTACATTCGTGGAAAAAAGGGGTCCGATTTCGGCGCTGCACTGACTCTCACGGATACCGCACTGGAAAGGTCCACAGTCAAATGTCACACAATTTGTTCTTAAGAGAACACCGATTGGGAAAGGCTACATTCGTGGAAAAAAGGGGTCCGATTTCGGCGCTGCACTGACTCTCACGGATACCGCACTGGAAAGGTCCACAGTCAAATGTCAGACAATTTGTTCTTAAGAGAACACAAATTGGTAGAGGGTAGGGTAGTTGGGTTGAGCCTCGGCCACCCTGACAAGCTAAAAGACAAAACAACAAAGGCCCCAGTGGACTATGACGCCACATCCCTGGCATGATGCTTGGCAGAAGGGAAGTCACAGAGTTGCCGTTTCATTTGTCGAAGGAACGTGGCTTGCCTGCCTGACAAGTGAAAGTCAGAAGGCAATTCGGCTGCTTGAAGGTGACATTCTCGTGGCTGCCAGAGTTTCTGCCGTGGACACACGAGTCACTCCCACAGTGGACAGAGCAATCCAAAACTGCTGCGCCCAACGTGGGGCTCGAACCCACGACCCTGAGATTAAGAGTCTCATGCTCTACCGACTGAGCTAGCCGGGCTACATTCGTGGAAAAAAGGGGTCCGATTTCGGCGCTGCACTGACTCTCACGGATACCGCACTGGAAAGGTCCACAGTCAAATGTTACACAATTTGTTCTTAAGAGAACACCGATTGGTAGAGGGTAGGGTAGTTGGGTTGAGCCTCGGCCACCCTGACAAGCTAAAAGACAAAACAACAAAGGCCCCAGTGGACTATGACGCCACATCCCTGGCATGATGCTTGGCAGAAGGGAAGTCACAGAGTTGCCGTTTCATTTGTCGAAGGAACGTGGCTTGCCTGCCTGACAAGTGAAAGTCAGAAGGCAATTCGGCTGCTTGAAGGTGACATTCTCATGGCTGCCAGAGTTTCTGCCGTGGACACACGAGTCACTCCCACAGTGGACAGAGCAATCCAAAACTGCTGCGCCCAACGTGGGGCTCGAACCCACGACCCTGAGATTAAGAGTCTCATGCTCTACCGACTGAGCTAGCCGGGCTACATTCGTGGAAAAAAGGGGTCCGATTTCGGCGCTGCACTGACTCTCACGGATACCGCACTGGAAAGGTCCACAGTCAAATGTCACACAATTTGTTCTTAAGAGAACACCGATTGGGAAAGGCTACATTCGTGGAAAAAAGGGGTCCGATTTCGGCGCTGCACTGACTCTCACGGATACCGCACTGGAAAGGTCCACAGTCAAATGTCAGACAATTTGTTCTTAAGAGAACACAAATTGGTAGAGGGTAGGGTAGTTGGGTTGAGCCTCGGCCACCCTGACAAGCTAAAAGACAAAACAACAAAGGCCCCAGTGGACTATGACGCCACATCCCTGGCATGATGCTTGGCAGAAGGGAAGTCACAGAGTTGCCGTTTCATTTGTCGAAGGAACGTGGCTTGCCTGCCTGACAAGTGAAAGTCAGAAGGCAATTCGGCTGCTTGAAGGTGACATTCTCGTGGCTGCCAGAGTTTCTGCCGTGGACACACGAGTCACTCCCACAGTGGACAGAGCAATCCAAAACTGCTGCGCCCAACGTGGGGCTCGAACCCACGACCCTGAGATTAAGAGTCTCATGCTCTACCGACTGAGCTAGCCGGGCTACATTCGTGGAAAAAAGGGGTCCGATTTCGGCGCTGCACTGACTCTCACGGATACCGCACTGGAAAGGTCCACAGTCAAATGTTACACAATTTGTTCTTAAGAGAACACCGATTGGTAGAGGGTAGGGTAGTTGGGTTGAGCCTCGGCCACCCTGACAAGCTAAAAGACAAAACAACAAAGGCCCCAGTGGACTATGACGCCACATCCCTGGCATGATGCTTGGCAGAAGGGAAGTCACAGAGTTGCCGTTTCATTTGTCGAAGGAACGTGGCTTGCCTGCCTGACAAGTGAAAGTCAGAAGGCAATTCGGCTGCTTGAAGGTGACATTCTCATGGCTGCCAGAGTTTCTGCCGTGGACACACGAGTCACTCCCACAGTGGACAGAGCAATCCAAAACTGCTGCGCCCAACGTGGGGCTCGAACCCACGACCCTGAGATTAAGAGTCTCATGCTCTACCGACTGAGCTAGCCGGGCTACATTCGTGGAAAAAAGGGGTCCGATTTCGGCGCTGCACTGACTCTCACGGATACCGCACTGGAAAGGTCCACAGTCAAATGTCACACAATTTGTTCTTAAGAGAACACCGATTGGGAAAGGCTACATTCGTGGAAAAAAGGGGTCCGATTTCGGCGCTGCACTGACTCTCACGGATACCGCACTGGAAAGGTCCACAGTCAAATGTCAGACAATTTGTTCTTAAGAGAACACAAATTGGTAGAGGGTAGGGTAGTTGGGTTGAGCCTCGGCCACCCTGACAAGCTAAAAGACAAAACAACAAAGGCCCCAGTGGACTATGACGCCACATCCCTGGCATGATGCTTGGCAGAAGGGAAGTCACAGAGTTGCCGTTTCATTTGTCGAAGGAACGTGGCTTGCCTGCCTGACAAGTGAAAGTCAGAAGGCAATTCGGCTGCTTGAAGGTGACATTCTCGTGGCTGCCAGAGTTTCTGCCGTGGACACACGAGTCACTCCCACAGTGGACAGAGCAATCCAAAACTGCTGCGCCCAACGTGGGGCTCGAACCCACGACCCTGAGATTAAGAGTCTCATGCTCTACCGACTGAGCTAGCCGGGCTACATTCGTGGAAAAAAGGGGTCCGATTTCGGCGCTGCACTGACTCTCACGGATACCGCACTGGAAAGGTCCACAGTCAAATGTTACACAATTTGTTCTTAAGAGAACACCGATTGGTAGAGGGTAGGGTAGTTGGGTTGAGCCTCGGCCACCCTGACAAGCTAA